>JALPQI010001049.1:0-162142 GCA_025490895.1 Thaumatotibia leucotreta
CTTTTTGGCAAAAATGATGCTCTGACATGATATTAGTGGTAATTTACTACGTGAATTAATACACACTTTATATATTTTCCCACAAAATATATTCGATTCTTACATGTCACAGAAAAAAATGTAAGAATAAGAATCACCCGCAATAGAATAAAGGTAATAATATGTATATCTAATACAGAATCATTTGAATTCGACAAAGATTAGCTGGCAAATGTAAAATGTGAGAGTGTCATAAATATAGAAGAAAAAAATGTTCTAACTACTTTAAAAGCGGCTCGGGTATTCCGTTAGGTTAGTTGTACTTATTAAATAGGTGTTTTAACTATTACGCTTCAAATTTTAAATTTTCGCTACGGCGAGATACTTACTATGTGGTGCCATGCAGGGATCGGAACCGGTTTTTTAAAAAAACCTCTAAATAGCTCAATATTTTTAAATGTTTTACACTCTTTATGTAGTATTCAACATTAACATTAACTATTAACATCATATTTTTGAATTACTCCATTAACAAAAAAATTATAAACCGAAGAACGAAAAAGAACGGAATTCGAACCGTTCTTTTGTATGGAGCAAAAACCGTTATCCGATCCCTGGTGCCATGGTGAAGGAGTAACCCCGCTTCTACTCGACGCTTTTTCTTTTCCCCCCAGAACAACGGTGTTTTCGGTACTCATTTTTATTCGTTCTGCCCATCGTTGTGGGCATGTTTATGATATCGATTTTATCGAAACGAACACTTTTGCCTTGACTTGTGGAACAAAATTGCAAAATGTTGACTCATAGATGACATTGACTTTGCTGTGACAAATGAACAAAATATTTTATGACCACTTACCAAAAAGTATTTTACGCGTCCATTTAAATTAAAGTCGTCAGCCTCGGTAGCCGAGTTAGTTGTGACCCTATCTATGAAGCTGGAGGTTCCGGGTTCGAATCCCAGTGAAAGCATTATTTTGTGTATTTTTTTTATCACAAATATTTGTTCCTTGATCGTGGCTATCTATGTGTTTAAGTATCTGTATGTAGTTACATGATATGTATCATCGCTTATTTCTTATTATCCACAACACAAGCCTTAATTTAAGCTTAAGATGTCCCGATATATTTATTTGTTTATTATTATTATTAATTTATAGCCACTTATTTTATTTATTACCTCTCAGATATTAATTAGTACCTATCATATTAATGTGCTCCTTTCTTCCAAACTGTTGTACAAGTTACGCTAAATGAGAATTAAAGTGAGCATCATAGTTAGATACAAAAGTAGCTACCTAACTACCTACTGGCTGTAATTCATAAAAAATACTGACCGATATATTGTATTTTGAGATCCGACCTGGTGAATCGAGGGATAAAATTTTACCGGATATTTTATTTGATAAAATAAAAACAATAACAACATACCTATTTTATGAATTACGCTTACTTTTAATAATCCATCTATTGACCGAATATATTACTAATTAGTGAGGTCATTTAACTAGCAGTTTTAAAGTGACATCTGTGATGGATATGGTTAAACTTACCTTGTCATCTGCCTCCATGTTAGTTTTCATGGATAGTATTATTCACGCACATATACAAAGGCAAAGAGCGAAATTGTATCAATTTTCAAATTGATAATTCAGAAATAATATACCACTTTTTGGACTTTTTTTTACATACGCGCAATCTACGGGATACGTACAACTTACTATCAAGGTTCAAAATTACAAATAGTCCACTAATTAACAGCGTTAATGTCAACAAATTTGTATGAAAATCGCACAGGGACATCCACCTTAAATGACAAGTTACGTCGAAAAACTTTTTTCGAAAAAAGGTTGATTATCTCTGAAACCACGCCGAATCCAGGAAATTTTATATAACATTAAAGACTCTAAATATGGTCAGGAATCCAGCATTAAAATCTTTCGGTTCTCTCGCGAGCACCCTGTATACTCTAAGACAGCGGTCGGCAACCGGCGGCCCGCGGGCCGCATGCGGCCCGCGAAGGGGTCACTTGCGGCCCGCGGACCTCCTTGACTATTTTGTATATCGTGTATGTTAAAATCACGAACCTCATCGATCACTCACATTAACAGAAAAAAATAAAAAAAATTATAATGTACAAAATTGAATAGGAGTGTAGGTACAATTCAAATAATAAATAATTGAAAATCGCAATGCAATTTATCTTTGCGCCCGGCTGCAATCCTGCCTCTTATATTAAAAAAAATAAACATGCATTTTTCGACGTATTGCCGTGAAAGTAAATTCGTCTACCTTATCTATGAACGTTAATTTTGTACCGGGTTTCAGAGGCGAAGTAAAGAATTTCTTGAAATATCAACAATGTCCGATGTAGTCATGACATGCTCGGCCTCGCGGGCTGCCGCGCGTCTTTCAGATGCTCCGGGCCTTCAGCCCTACTCGCAGCTCGGCTTGCGGTCTTCGCAAGGGATCCAAGCGAACCGTCGGGTCTCCAGCCCTCCAGTTCGCTTGTTAAGACAGTTCGGTAGGGCAGTTGTATCGCCAGGGCTCGATCGTGACGCCCCGGGCCTTCGGCTCTACACGCAGCTCGGCCTGCAGCCTTCACAAAGGTTCCAAGCGAACCGTCAGATCTCCAGCCCTCCAGTTCGCTTGTTAAGACAGTTCAGTAGGGCACTTGTACCGCCAGGGCTCGATCGTGACGCTCCGGGCCTTCGGTTCTACACGTAGTCGGCCTGCGGCCTTCACAAAGGTTCCAAGCGAACCGTCAGATCTCCAGCCTTCCAGTTCGCTTGTTAAATTAAGACAGTGAAGGTAGGGCAGTTGTATCGCCAGGGCTCAATCGTGACGCTCCGGGCGAAGGCAGAAGGGCCCTACTCGCAGCTCGGCCTGCGGCCATCGCAAGGGTTCGAAGCGAACCGTCGGATCTCCGGCAATCCAGTTCACTTGCTAAGATAAGACAGTTGGGTAGGGCAGTTGTACCGCCAGGGCTCGATCGTGACGCTCCGGGCGAAGGCCGAAGGGCCCTACTCGCAGCTCGACCTGCGGCCTTCGCAAGGGTTCTAAGCGAACCGTCGGGTCTCCGGCCCTCCAGTTTGCTTGTTAAGACAGTTAGGTGGGGAAATTGTACCGCGTGGGCTCGATCGTGACGCTACACGGGCCTTCGGCCCTACGCGCAGCTCAGCTTGCGACCTTCGCGAGGATTCGAAGCGAACTGTCGGGTCTCCGGCCCTCCAGTTCGCTTGTTAAGACAGCTAGGTAGGACAGTTGTACCGCGTGGGCTCGATCGTGACGCTCCGGGCCTTCGGCCCTCTGGCCGGGTTTATTTAGCTACTAGGGTAGTTGAACACATGGTAGCAATTTTTTCTCGGAGCTCGGTATTCGGCCTCGCGTTAGATAACTTAGACGTGAAGTGCTTGGGGTGAAGCTCCGGGCCTTCAGCCGCCCACCCTGAAGCTCGCCCTTCGGGCTCGCTTAACATAGATTTACATCGGTTCGGGCAATGTTCCGTCCTTCCGTTCCGTCCGTTTTTGTTCCTGGGCGCCGTCATCTTGAATTTTTCCAATTTTTTTTCAGGGTATTACTCCTGGCCCACATAATGCCCGTATGCCAAATTTACCTGATCTACCTACCTCTCTAAATCTACCTAAGTACTGCAGTTGTACCACATGGGCTCGATCGTTACGCTCCGGACCTCCGGCCATATGCGGAGCTCGGCTTTCGGCCCTCTGGCTGAGTTTATTTAACTACTGGGGTATAGTTGAACGCTTGGTAGCTAAATTTTCTCGGAGCTCGGCCTTCGGCCTCGCTTTTAATTACTTAGAATTGGCACGCTCGGGATTTCGGCTTTTTGTTCCGAGGCGCCGTCATCTTGGATTATTTCCATAATTTTTTCAAGGTATCACTCATGGCCCACATAGTGCTTGTATGCCAAATTTCAGCGGGATCGGATCATCATTTTAAAAGTTTCATGTAAATGCCTTTTTGTCCAATAAATCCAAAAATTTTTTTTTGAATATGCCGAGTCCAAAAGCCGCGCACTCGAATTTCCAGTTTCCAACCCTATCGGATAAAATTAAAAATATAAAAAATTGTCGATAAGATGTTATTTGCATAAGCACATATATTGCTAATGACAACCGAAAATGTATTTTTTTCGAACAAAACCTACATATTAACAAAGTGCGGCCCGCGTCAATTTCGTTAACTGCTATGTGGCCCTTGGATGCTAAAAGGTTGCCGACCCCTGCTCTAAGAGGTATATTTTAAGCATTTCTTTTACAAATTATTTGGGCGTCATATAGTACTTATACTGCTTAGTAATTTCACCATACCTATACCTACCTTTTAATTTATGTGTAGTTAAATTGCTGTACCAAATGTTATTAAGACCTGAGGTGATACCAGCGCAATACCAACTTTGTTACTAATAATTGCGAATAATTAAGTTTTTATTAAAAAATCTTATATTTACGTGGAAATAAGTAAATTATATTGTTTCTGTAAATTAAAGAATTAAAATTACCAATAAATAACATATCTCAACGTCTGTTTTTAGAAAATAAGGATTTACTATTGTTCCAACATTTCATTGTTGTAGCAATATTTTCGTAGATTCTTTGGCCTCGAACTCCAGTTACTAGATTATATGTATCTATCTATTATATATATCGTCGCCTGGTACCCACATCACAAGCCTTAATTGAGCTTACCGTGGGACTAGGTCGATTTGTGTAAGATGTCCCAAGATATTTATTATTATTATTATTCTCTTTATTTAACTTTCATCTCAGTTTAGGGTTTTTATAAAATGAATACAAAATTAAAATACAATACAACATACAAAAACAATACAAAATATAAACACTTTATAAAAAACCTAAACTAGGGTGCCGCCGGCAACGGGGCGGGCCCAAGCTGCCGGTGGTTAGGGCTGCAGGGAGAGGAACCGCCGGACTATGCGCGCCGTGTCCAGGATTACCGCCTTCTGCATCTGACCCTTGATCCAACCACCTAGCGAGAGCCTCTTGAGGTGTTGATCGAGACTCTTCGCTATGAGACCGTTCGCAGAAACAACTATCGGTACAATGATCGCCGAATCAACCTCCCACATGTCGGTTACCTCGTGAGCCAAGTCAAGGTACTTACTGGCTTTGTCCTTCTCGGCCTTCACGAGGTTCTCGTCATGGGGGATGGTGATGTCGATGAGCATTGCCCGGCGTTGGGATAAAGATAAAGATAAAGATATTTTATTTGCTAATCAGCACGATATCAGGCTTATTGGCTACAATAGTCCTGTCCGTGATGATAGATCGATCCCAATAGAGCGTGGAACGACCATTTTCGAGAACTGCCGCAGGTGTGTACTTATAGTACGGCACTTCGAAGCCCACAAGGCCGTATTGAAGAGCAAGCTGCTGGTGTATAATCCTGGCTACGAGGTTGTGTCTGTGCAAGTACTCGGTGTTAACAATCTGAGAACAACCGGAAATAATATGCCTGAGTGACTCACCGGGACGGCGGCATGCCCGACAAATGTCGACCGTACCGTCCTTCAGGATATATTTCCGGTAGTTATTCGTCATGATAACCTCGTCAGCAATTGCACAGGCAAAACCCTCGGTTTCTCCGAAGAGGTCCCCGAATCGTAGCCAGTTCACCGACGCGAGCAGATCTACGTCAGGTCCCGTGAGGGCCTTGTAGAACCGCCCGTGTAGCTCCTTGCTCTTCCATACCGCCTTGCGGTCCTCAGTGCCCAGTACCACAGGTCTGCGCCAGTTCTCTTTTGCCAAGGAGAGCGGCGTGAGGTTCCGGTCTACTGCCACCACATCACGATGCATCCCGCACTCATTGTTAAGAAAATAGTTTCTAAGATTGTACACCTCGCGGTTGTGGAGGTCTTTGGCATTTAGGAAGCCGCGGCCCCCACACTTCCGCGGGATGTACAATCTCATAACTGATGAGCGCGGGTGTAGCATTCGATGTGTGGTAAGCAGTGTACGGACCCTTCGATCCAGGGCGTCCAGCTCAGCCTGAGTCCACCTTAGTATGCCAAAGGAGTATGTGAGTATGGGTATTACCCAAGCGTTGAAGGCGCGCACTTTGTTGCCTCCTGACAAAAGACTGTTAAGTACTTTTGTGAGCCGGCTGAAAAAGCGCTCCTTCACCGCCTGTCTAATCCCCATATCTTCAATACCCAAAGACTGTGACATACCAAGGTATTTATAGGTTTCTGCTTCCGAGATAGATCTGAACGACATTGTCTCAGAAAGTTGTAAATTTGTATTATTTATTATTATTATTCTCTTTATTTATACTTCTTCTTAGGTCAGGTCATTTTACAATATGGTTATAAAAATAAAATACAATAAAACATACAAAATCAATAAAAAAAATATAAACATACTATAAAAAAACCTAACCTAGAGTGCCGCCGGCAACGGGGCGGGCCCAAGCTGCCGGTGGTTAGGGCTGCAGGGAGAGGAACCGCCGGACTATGCGCGCCGTGTCCAGGATTACTGCCTTCTGCATCTGACCCTTGATCCAACCACCTAGCGAGAGCCTCTTGAGGTGTTGATCGAGACTCTTCGCTATGAGACCATTCGCAGAAACAACTATCGGCACAATGATCGCCGAATCAACCTCCCACATGTCGGTTACCTCGTGAGCCAAGTCAAGGTACTTACTGGCTTTGTCCTTCTCGGCCTTCACGAGGTTCTCGTCATGGGGGATGGTGATGTCGATGAGCATTGCCCGGCGTTGTGATCGATCTATCAGCACGATATCAGGCTTATTGGCTACAATAGTCCTGTCCGTGATGATAGATCGATCCCAATAGAGCGTGGCACGACCATTTTCGAGAACTGCCGCAGGTGTGTACTTATAGTAAGGCACTTCGAAGCCCACAAGGCCGTATTGAAGAGCAAGCTGCTGGTGTATAATCCTGGCTACGAGGTTGTGTCTGTGCAAGTACTCGGTGTTAACAATCTGAGAACAACCGGAAATAATATGCCTGAGTGACTCACCGGGACGGCGGCATGCCCGACAAATGTCGACCGTACCGTCCTTCAGGATATATTTCCGGTAGTTATTCGTCATGATAACCTCGTCAGCAATTGCACAGGCAAAACCCTCGGTTTCTCCGAAGAGGTCCCCGAATCGTAGCCAGTTCACCGACGCGAGCAGATCCACGTCAGGTCCCGTGAGGGCCTTGTAGAACCGCCCGTGTAGCTCCTTGCTCTTCCATACCGCCTTGCGGTCCTCGGTGCTTAGTACCACAGGTCTGCGCCAGTTCTCTTTTGCCAAGGAGAGCGGCGTGAGGTTACGGTCTACTGCCACCACATCACGATGCATCCCGCACTCATTGTTAAGAAAATAGTTTCTAAGATTGTACACCTCGCGGTTGTGGAGGTTTTTGGCATTTAGGAAGCCGCGGCCCCCACACCTCCGCGGGATGTACAATCTCATAACTGATGAGCGCGGGTGTAGCATTCGATTTGTGGTAAGCAGTGTACGGACCCTTCGATCCAGGGCGTCCAGCTCGGTCTGAGTCCACCTTAGTATGCCAAAGGAGTATGTGAGTATGGGTATTACCCAGGCGTTGAAGGCGCGCACTTTGTTGCCTCCTGACAAAAGACTGTTAAGTACTTTTGTGAGTCGGCTGAAAAAGCGCTCCTTCACCGCCTGTCTAATTCCCATATCTTCAATACCCAAAGACTGTGACATACCAAGGTATTTATAGGTTTCTGCTTCCGAGATAGATCTGAACGACATTGTCTCAGAAAGTTGTAAAGGCCATAGTCGGATTTTCATAGTAAGTCAGCCTTTAAATCAACCAGACTCTAGTATTTTTTTGTGAGTACCTCTTATGGTGAAGAATATTTCTGCTGAGTATCAACGTCCTATCGGTGACAGTTTTTGACTTATGATTTTTTTTAGTTTTTTCTTTAATGTGTTGTATCTCAGGATGTATAAAAGCGAATTGCTTCAAATTTTGAAATAATGTTCTTTATTTAGATATGCATCGAATTTAAAAAAATGAATATCGATTGTCGTATTAAAAAAAGAAAAAAAAGACCAAAAAATTTTTCATATTTTTTTTTTGTGTACCTATGAAGTAGTGACACCTCTATTTTCTTTTTCTAATTATAGACCATACATTGGCCTACTAGTTGCCTAAGTATCAAAATTTTCCAAGCGGTACTTCTTACCAAAAATCGGCAATATGTGTGGTCAAGTTCTGCATTCAATCGGTGTTTTTCAATGTAGTATACAAACTCTTCATTTATATTTGAGTTTTCTTATCAGGTTATCTTATTTAAGAGTAAATGCTAATGACAACTTAATGTCATCATGATGAAAGCTGTTTATTTCATTATTAATCGGCCGTTTACCATTTCAACTAGCGTATCTCGATAATATTTAACTGCAATATATTATTTTTAATGAATATCTCATAAATAATATCGAATTACGCTAGTTAAAATAATAAACGGCCGATTAATAATGAAATAAACAGCTTGCATCATGATGACATTAAGTTGTCATTAGCATTTACTCTTAAATAAGATAACCTGATAAGAAAACTCAAATATAAATGAAGAGTTTGTATACTACATTGAAAAACACCGATTGAATGCAGAACTTGACCACACATATTGCCGATTTTTGGTAAGAAGTACCGCTTGGAAAATTTTGATACTTAGGCAACTAGTAGGCCAATGTATGGTCTATAATTAGAAAAAGAAAATAGAGGTGTCACTACTTCATAGGTACACAAAAAAAAATATGAAAAATTTTTTGGTCTTTTTTTTTCTTTTTTTTATACGACAATCGATATTCATTTTTTTAAATTCGATGCATATCTAAATAAAGAACATTATTTCAAAATTTGAAGCAATTCGCTTTTATACATCCTGAGATACAACACATTAAAGAAAAAACTAAAAAAAATCATAAGTCAAAAACTGTCACCGATAGGACGTTGATACTCAGCAGAAATATTCTTCACCATAAGAGGTACTCACAAAAAAATACTAGAGTCTGGTTGATTTAAAGGCTGACTTACTATGAAAATCCGACTATGGCCTTTGTTGAATTTACTACTTTCCCCCGCTGCACATGCATAACCGCACACTTATCGACACCAAACTCCATATTGATGGCACTACTGAAAACTTCTGTGGTTCGCAGTAGTTCCAACAAGTCTTGGCTATTTGGCGCAAATAATTATTATTATTATTTTTAATCCACTGTAATACACCCAAAATCTCTGTAACCAAATTTTATGACATTATGACTTTGAGATAAAGCAGTCGAGAATTAAGCTTACTTTGGCTGGAAATTGATCATAATCAAATATGAAAACTTAGTTGTTAAAGTTGATTATGATTATTATTAGAATTTTATAAATCCTAAAATATACATAGATAACATTGTAGGGATCAGCATATTTTAGTTATTTTCTATATATTTGATTTATGCGTCGTTGGACTAAAAGTAAATATGGCAATGTATAAAAATGTCTACATATAAAATAAAATTGGTCCGAGTGTTAGAAAGCCAATACTTTAGAATGCTTAAGTCTTATCAAGTCGGAATATAAAAATGACTACTATCAAATTATAAAAATGTTTATGTCTTATCAAGTCGAAATATAAAAATGACTACTTTCAAAGTGTACAAATGTCTAAGTCTAATCAAGTCTGAATATAAAAATGACTACTTTCTTTACTATAGGTCCAGGATTATAATAAAATAATACATATACGGATCAAATTCATCACCACCAACAATCATATACAGGTGGACATTTTTATACTTCGTCAAAATTATATACGCCCGATCGCCCGAACTTATGCAAGTGGACATTTTTATACATTGCCATATTTACTTTTAGTCTAGTGTCGCAACATGTTTATATTTGGTCTAATTATACAGGTGAACATTTTTATACTTCGTCAAAATTATATACGCCCGAATTTAAGCAAGTGGACATTTTTATATATCGCCATATTTACTTTTAGTCCAATGACGCATAAATCATATATTTACTGAAAATATCTATCATTACGAAATGAGTATTCACTTATCAATGAATTTAATTCCTAGTTAATTAATATTAAGTAATATTGGTGATATTTTTATCTTGCATATAATTCCGGGAATTGTTAAAACAGTACATCTACAGCCTCTGAAATTTCACACTTTACCTCCCAGCAGGTGATGAGTGGCACTCTGGAGCCGGACGTGAACCTGGAGCTGGAGAAGCTCAAGCTGGAACACCTGAAGCTGCAGGAGGCGCAGGTGCTGTGCAAGCACCGCATGCTGCTGCTGAAGCAAGCTGAGAAGAAGTCGGTGAGTGAGCTCGCTTGTGTCGAGCACTCTGGAGCCGGTGACCTGGAGGAGCTCAAGCTGGAACACCTGAAGCTGCAGGAGGCGCAGGTGCTGTGCAAGCACCGCATGCTGCTACTGAAGCAAGCTGAGAAGAAGTCGGTGAGTGAGCTCGCTTGTGTCGAGCACTCTGGAGCCGGTGACACGAGCTGAAGCTCAAGCTGGAACACCTGAAGCTGCAGGAGGCGCAGGTGCTGTGCAAGCACCGCATGCTGCTGCTGAAGCAAGCTGAGAAGAAGTCTGTGAGTGAGCTCGCTTGTGTCGAGCACTCTGGAGCCGGTGACACGAGCTGAAGCTCAAGCTGGAACACCTGAAGCTGCAGGAGGCGCAGGTGCTGTGCAAGCACCGCATGCTGATGCTGAAGCAAGCTGAGAAGAAGTCGGTGAGTGAGCTCGCTTGTGTCGAGCACTCTGGAGCCGGTGACCTGGAGCTGAAGCTCAAGCTGGAACACCTGAAGCTGCAGGAGGCGCAGGTGCTGTGCAAGCACCGCATGCTGCTGCTGAAGCAAGCTGAGAAGAAGTCGGTGAGTGAGCTCGCTTGTGTCGAGCACTCTGGAGCCGGTGACCTGCAGCTGAAGCTCAAGCTGGAACACCTGAAGCTGCAGGAGGCGCAGGTGCTGTGCAAGCACCGCATGCTGCTGCTGAAGCAAGCTGAGAAGAAGTCGGTGAGTGAGCTCGCTTGTGTCGAGCACTCTGGAGCCGGTGACCTGCAGCTGAAGCTCAAGCTGGAACACCTGAAGCTGCAGGAGGCGCAGGTGCTGTGCAAGCACCGCATGCTGCTGCTGAAGCAAGCTGAGAAGAAGTCGGTGAGTGAGCTCGCTTGTGTCGAGCACTCTGGAGCCGGTGATCTGGAGCTGAAGCTCAAGCTGGAACACCTGAAGCTGCAATGATTGGATGCTGGATGAATGGATTAGGACTCGGCGAGGTCACTGGTTTTCAGTCCCCAACCATAAACTTAAAGACTTGACCTTTAGTATGCGATAGTGTCAAACAGTCAATTCAATATTTGACTTTGACGGCTATTTTATACAGTAAAATTGGATTGGAGCAGATCTGCTACTAAGCATGCCAAAGGTTTAGTAACTTAGGTGCTACAGAGCTTGCTGCCAACATGATTCAAATTAAGTTTAATCAAATGGGTTTGGATGCATGCATCAGCCTGTGATAGTCCACTGCAGGACGTAGGACTCTCCTATTAACTATGCTATACGCATTAGGAGGTAAATGCCCATAATCGCCACGCTGGTCAAGCGGATTGGCGATCGCAGTAATGTGTTCACTATGATGACGCTGCCCATCATCAATCTTTTATCAAATAATGGTCAGTGACACTTCAATCCCTTAGTCGACTCTTACGACACCCGCAGGAGGAGTTGGGGTGGTGACAAATGTATTCTTACTGCCGTCACCACACGGCAAATGGGTTTAATAGTTCTAAAAGAAAAATTATAAAATAATGTATATAATTTAGTTGTAGATAGGGTAAAATATTACAACTAGCGGGTTAGCAATTGCAGTAGCGTGTCCACCATCAATCCTCAATAAATTGTCTCTGACACTTCAATCCCTTAGTCGACTCTTACGACACCCACGGGAAGAGTTAGGTGGTAAATGTATCGCTGCCGGTCACCCCGCGTCTGCAGTTTATAATAAAACAGACTTTGTTTCAGAGTGCCACTAGTCGTCAGATTCTGCCTGATGGTAGAATTGTTGTCCGCACCATTGAGAGGTGAGGCTAATGATAAAATACTTATAAATAAAATCGTTTATTGTTAGAGATCCTATAAAAAAAGCCAATCCTATTTTTTTAGTAATAAGTACCCATATTTCATATTATACTTTGTTTGGTTAGGTATTTAACTAAATGGAAACAATCTTTTTATTGAAAACCACGAGTAGAAAATAAGTTTTAGCAAATATATATGATATAACAAAGAAATACAGTGATTTACATTATATTGTTTCATTAATAAGGTATCTGGAGGAAATCCCTAGGGAAATCTATTATCCCAGTATAGCACAAGGTAACAGCTGATACGGAATATTCATGTATTGCAAGAGAGCAAACTAACCGCACAGTCGGGCCTTTATAACAAAATCTTATATCTACCTACATTACAATTAAGTACCTAGTTTGTATTTTTGAATATAAAGAAACCGCAAGATTGTTTCCATTTAGTAAAATACCTATAACCTAACAGAGTATAGTAGGAAATATGGGTACTTATTCTTATTACAAAAAAAATATTGGCATTTTTTATATTAAATATCTAACCAGAGTATAATATATCTTAACAATTGAAACTTATATGCGTTTTTTAACAATCAATGATTTTCACCTTGAAACCGTTACCGGACTGGCAACTATAGATTGACGTTACAATTCCTTTCAGGGGTGACGGAAACGATGCTGATGGCAGTTTCGGAGCGGCTGGTGATGCGGTAAGTCACTTTCGAATATTGCTTTATGAATGTAGAAATAAAGACTCTTTGTTGCAATAAAATTAAATAAGGTGACACGGATATGTATTGTAAAGTTCATTTTGAGGATCGAAAGTTATTTATTAAATTACTAGGGGTCGGAAGAGTACAAAACTTTAACAAATCTTCTCAAGTGGACTTGACATAGCACATACCATACATCCATAAAATATACATATCTACACACATTGTAAGTTGAAGATTCCGAGATAGGGAATAAAATTGGATACAGATTTTTCAATAATATTCGTATTTTTCTTCGCTAAAGTGTTCCCATATGTAAATTTTAAAGTTTTGCACCCATAGTTCCGACCCCTATAAATTACACAACTAAAGATGAATATGCTTTATTCGACTGTACACGCTCAAATATATAATTCAAAATTGAAGGTGCTTCATTCTTTCTTCATTGATTTTTTAACGAAATTATCAGTATGACTCGGGTATATCGTTAGTTGGGCCAGTCAACTTTTCCGTCGACACTATTTTTGTCCCGTAATGCAGGTAACAATTTCATCAATCATGCTAGGAAAAAGGCTTATAAATTGTACATGCGTTAGGCCCCATACAAGTTCACATCGATACATTTAGGTTCCAACTGTACGTACATTTGTAAGTTCATGAAAAGTAAAGCAGCAGAAAATATGTCGATCGTAAAATTTGATTGGCCCAGTTGCGTGCATTGCGGATTGCAATATTTTGCCAAGCGAATTGTTAGACAAACTAGTAAACACATTAACGGGATTCAAACTAGGAACATCCAGGTTCACTACCAACTAAGATAAGGAAGTTGACATTTGTTATATTAGTATGTAAGGTACATTGAAAGGTTACATGGGTTTTAACCACATTCTTAATATTTAGGGCAAGAGTTCATACTGATAATTTTGAATGCCTGAAAAGACCCCTTCTACTAATGCTAGCTCTACGCGATTTTTTCTACTTTTCTTTCTTTTCTAATAAATGCAAGAGGACAGGTGCTATTTGACCCAACAAGATGGCATGGCAGGAATGGGAAAATATTTTGCTTAATAGCCTAATACGAAGGTTTCGTCAATTATTATATTTATTATGCCCAACGTACCTATGATATCGGCGTGTGTGTGTGACATTTTATTCGTATTATTTTAGTGAAATATGTTGAAATTTACAGTTAGCAACTTAACCATAATTTATCCTATACCATCTACTAAACATTACATCTTTTAAATTTAAATTTATTCAGATGGAACAGATTTGCATTTGGCTTGTTAATTTTTTAAACTGAAATCAACTTTATTTCCTGCTACGTACGTAAAAATTTAAATGAAAAATTTTATGACTTAGAAAAGGTAAATAAAGACCGTTAAAAATAATTTGTCTAAAAAATAAAGAATAGTACATTACGACACAAGTGCGAAAAACATGAAATTCGAAACGATTGGCGATGTCTTAAATCGAGTCGAGTTACGAAATTCCTTTTTGCACGTGTCTCGTACGACGTTTTTTAGTACAGATGGCCCTTCGAAGTTTTGGACCTGACTTAAAATGAGCCACTTCTCGCACTAGAGCCTAAAAAAGGCACCATCTGTATACTAAAAAGTTACTTTTTATTTCACAACGTAAGTTTTCTTGCTCCTAATTTAAGATAGTTAAACTAAACTAAAAAAAAAACACAAAACAAGACAATTCAGATACAACCAGAATATCTTATTACCACTTCGTACAGATGCAAGTTTTATAAAAGTTTTGTAAAAGTGAATTATACGGCGCATTTTAAAATCTGACTACAATTATGTGTGCAAAGACTGTGTGAAAATTGTGTAAGTGTGAAAGCGGATACGGTACCAGAACTTAAAGCGAGACAACTACCCTCAAGTGGCTTTGCTGTGCATGAACGCTTGGTGGTGCATGGCCCGGTAGATAGTTATACAACACATACCGATCCAGGTGTTTTATCAACAGAGCTCACCCGAAGTGTGCAGCTGCGAGAAGTGCTCCTGGGACTCCGAGGGCGCCTCCACCGCCTCCACTTGCGTTCTCTGCTCCGATGATACCAGAAAACTTAAGAACTCGCCAGATAAGTCTGATAGCAAATGTACTCAGAAAGTCGATAGTCAAGTAGGGAGTAAGACCACCTTTAGCAAGCATAGCAAAGTCACTGACGGTACTAGTAAAAAGTCTAGAAAGAAATCTAAAAGCAGCTGCGAGACCACTAAATACGCTGATTTTTATAGTGATAGCGAAGATGAGTCTGATGAGACTAATAGGATCATTCAGTTACGGAACACTGATTACGCGGATATTATTGAAGACTCGTTGAAAATTGTCGTAGCGTTAGCTGGTTATCCGAAAACGAAAATGCGGCTGAGGCAAATGGAACTCTTTCAGCGGAGCATAGGAGAAGTCATGGACATGCAAATCAAAGCAGGACTTTTAAAAAGCGTGCCTTACTTTCTAGATTACTACATGAATAGAGGCGCTATAGTTTGCATTTGCAGGGATTTAGAGACAAGGAATTGGTTGATCAGAATTTCACCTGGTTTACAGGAACGTATGGCGACTAATCTTATTTTACTGAAGTCTAAAATTAAGAGGTTATGTCTAGCTTATCTTAAAATTCCTAGCTCTAACTGGCCCGCAACTGCCCACGATGCTTTCAAACTTTTGCAGTATTTCAATCCCACATTGAAGACTGATTCTTGGCGTGTGTACTCGCAAAAGAGTTTAGACGGCGTAGAACACACGTCATTTTTAATAGACAGGATATCTGGTGAAATAATTAGAGGGTCCACCTTTAAAAATGTAATAGATTATGGAGTAATGGAATTTGAATTGTCCGGGTACACTGAAATTTATTACGAATGTCTGATGTCAGATTTAAAGGAAGATCTTCACAGTGTCTCCTCAAGAGTTAAGCTTTTAAACGAACTTAGGGGGGAAGATACGCCTAGAAATTATTCGGATTGTAGTTTAAGAAAACCACCATCTGTAGAAGACGTGCCAATTGATAATAATGAAAATACAGTAAAAGGAGACGAGAACGAGAAAGAAATTGAAAGCTACGTCGACGAATGTCCTGTTATAACAGATAAAGAACAAGACGATGATAAAGTAAATCGTAACGAATTAGAAAATAACGATGCATTGACGAAACTAAAAGATGTTAATTACAGAAGCGAAAATAATGAAATGATAATATGGTCAGAGGAAATTAATAATAACAGTAAAATTGATGTTGCACAAGAAAATGAAAAGCAAGGGCCAGAATCTGTAGCTCCAGAGTCCGAAAAGACTGAATCCATCGCTGAAAGCTGTGACAACTTGATCAGAAGCAACAGCAACGTTAATATTGACAGCAACAGAGGTATCGCTTATCATAGAAGGACAAACTACCTGCATGTAGAACCCGAATTAAAAATCGCTATCACCCTCGACGGGTATCCACAGAACAAATTAGAAGGCACACATATTAGAAAACTAAAGCAACTATTCAAGGAATACCTACACAGAGACATGAAGCAGCAGCGCTTTGCTAATTTAATCATCCCAAAATTCCAAGACATTTACTTGTCTAACGGTGCTGTGATATACATTTGTGATAGTTTAGAGACTAAGGATTATTTAACAGAAGTTCTGCCGAAATTCGTCAACTCCACTGGCTGGAAGCTAACCTTCAGAGACATTAAAGAACTGGTCAGATACACGAGAATAGTCCTCCGGTTGCCAAAGGAACGCGCCAGCGTCGAAACATCTGAAATTATATCAAAACTGCAGCAGAAATACCCTGGTCTCAAACCAGATTGTTGGAAGTACTATTCTGACGTGGCTGGTAAACAAAAACGGCAGTTCGGCGTCGATCCAGAATCACTGGAAATTATAAAAAGCCCGACCTTTGACCCTGAATACGACGGGGAAAAACTCAGCTTCAGGATCATCGATAGACAGAAACGTGATTCATGCTTTGAAGATAACCAAGATTACGACGATGAAAATGAGAATAAAGAATTAAAAGAGAAGATCTTAAAACTGTTGTACATCCCAGTTGAAGCAGACATGTCGAATTCTCCACTCACAAGGATTCGTACTAACCACTACTCTGATGTGGTCGCCGACGATCTGAAACTCTACGTAGGTCCTACTAACTATCCGGAGTCGCGCGTTGATGAAAACCTTTTCCATGCTATAAAGAAAACTTTAGAAAATATCATGTACAAGTCCTTCGTAGATGGCGACATTAATGAAATCACTATGCCAAAATTCCACGACATTTATCTATTCGATGGTGTCATATTCGTAATTTGCGTTAACATGGCCTCTCGCTGTTGGATTGACGAAGCTCTAACTATCGCTAGCTCTAAATTACAAATCAATTTGAAATCTACAGAATACAGAGGAGCTGTAGGCATTATCAGTATGGTTGTTAAAACGTATCTAGACACTGAAGAGGTCATATCGATTCTGCAATCGAATAACCCTAGACTTAGAACGAAGTATTGGAGAATCATAAGCACAGTAAGAGCTAAGGCAAAGTTAGATGTAGTTTTGCAAATAGACAAGCTATCTGCGCAAGTTATTAGGAGCCCGGGGTTTAATATATTCGTAGGAGACAACCCTGTCCAATTCCAGCTAGGACATCTGCAGTCTCTCCTCAAGCCGCTGGCAACTGTAGACAAATTAAGCAAGAAACAGGAAAAGAAACTAAAGAAAGTAAACACGCAAAAAGAAATCGAAGTGAAAACATCTACTGAATTCACTTTCGAAGAACTTAAAACGGAATTGAAACAAGAATTCCCTGATTTAAGAATCGACGATTGGGATAATCAAAAGGACGTCAAAAATCAAATCGAGCATATTGACCCTAAAACTTTAGAAAACGTTTCTGATCAAGACCCAAAAATCATCGAGCCTGATATTAAACTATCTCCTATAGAACTAGAGGAAATTTGCAAGATGGTTGTGAAAATACCGATAGAGATACTTCCAAAAGAACGAGAGGATTTGAATTTGATTTTCGATCTGCTCGAAGATCAAAATCCAGGGTTGAACACAGAATTGTGGGCAGTTACTAATGATTTCGGGAATTACGATAAAGGAAAGTTTATTCTTTCTATCGATAAACAATCTGCTTCTGTTATTCGCGGCAATGAATTCTGCCCGGTCGTTGTTGGTCACAAGTTAAAATTTCTGTTGTAACTTTTACTGTAGTTTATAATGATTTAAGACGGTTTCAATTAGTTTATAAAAGTGTAATTAGCTTAAAATTGTGGACCAAACCAAGTGATTTTGCTGTGACTGTGCCTTACGATTGATTTAATCAAGTTAGGCATAACAAAAGTGATTTAGATTGTATGAAAAAGTTGACATTCCTGTTTAGACTATGAAATGCATTAGAGGAATCACCTTTTTCTTGTCTTGTATTGCCATGGTTACGGTCTCCTAAGTCACGAAAGTTTTATGCAAAAGTATGCTACTTAAAATATGCACAGAGACAAGGAAAAGCTGATTCACCCATTAAGTGCGTAGTGCGTGCCTTAAAAATGGTAATTGTTAAAATATTACGGACGCTTATTTTTACTATCAAACTACCCATGACAAAAGATCAAACGCTTTTTATTTAGGTATATTATAAGAATGTATAAAATTTATTTTCAATTTTTCGTCCGTGGAGATAATACCATTATAATATTATTTTGTATTCTTAATAAAACTCAACGAATTGAAACCCTTGACTATACATATTAGTAAACTATAAGACAATCGTATTAGTAATGGGGTGAATCTACTTTTTTCTGTTTGTTATTGCCATGGTTCCGGTCACCCGAGTCACGCTTGTTTTATGCATAATTATGCTACTTAAATTATGCAAACATGCATGTAGTCCATGTTTGTAGGTAGCCCATTAAGGAAATGTCTTATTACCACCAGAAAAATACATATTTGCATAGTTTTGCATAAAACCGACGTGACTCAGGTGACCGTAAACAGCAATAACACACAGAAAAAAGTTGATTCACCCAGTGTTACTTCGACATACTTCCTGAGTTGTCTAGGATTCCAATTTATTGAAAGTGGTATTTAATCTGTTACGAATACAACACAAAACCATTCAAAAATGTCTAAGATCCGTTACCACCGCATTTTAGTTACGTTTTGTATTATAGTTATGATTATGATTACCTGAAAGATGTGATAGTTCATAATTTACTTTTAATTTACTTATTTGATTGATGATGATGAATCTCAAAATAATAATCATGAACACCCTTGCCTGCATCTTTCTAGATACATAAAATTTCCGAGTTACAGTAAATCCCCCGTCAATAGAAATTACAAATCCTAAACAAATGATTTAATCGGCCACGTTTGAGACATACGTCCACAGGTCCACTCTGACCGCTCTGCCTCGTGCGGCATTATCCTCGCGCTAAGACTCGCTGTACGAGATTCTAGCTCTATTTTAACGTTATTAATGGTTTATAATAGTGATGAGTAATAATGGATTAACCGGGATGTGATAGAAATGAATGACATTTTCTAAACAGCATAATATGACATTGTTTGCAGTTTCTATTGACGGCGACTTTAAATGTCCTGAGACTACCGAGTGTGTTAGGGCTTGTCTATTAATCACGTCATACTGTAAAAAAGAAAATAAAAAAATCAAAAAGTTTACACCGTGGGGGAGGAGGGGATCATCGGACAAGTCACGTGTAATTTTTGTTACTCTCTCCTGAACAGCATTATATCTAATAAAAAATACTCATTTATTTATACATTTTAAAAGATCTCTTTTAAAATATAAGTAGTAGTCAAATCAAACACTAAACAAGTGTTATTAAAAGACTACCTACTTGAGTTGGCAATAATTTACACGTCATATTGGCTTGGTCCTGAAAATATCACCAAAAATCACCATGGGGGAGGGAGGGGTCTAAAATAGGCCAAAATCGTATGACGTGATTAATGGTCAAGCCCTTATTTTGGAGCTTAACGTTTATCCAATAATAAATACTAGACAGAGAAAGTGTTAAGTCAGCTTTCATTTGTATTGTCCTATTTATTGGTTGCAAGAAGGATAAAATAACATCACCAAAATACATAGGTGTGAGCTGTGTATAAATGAATGTATTCCGTATAAAATGCTTCATCAAGTACATGTATCTTCGAGATTCTAATGTCCGAATCTTATTTTTAATGTTTACATAATTTGCGGTAAGTATTTTTAATGTGACTTTGTAATGTTAATTTTAATAATTTCATAATGTATGTTTTAATTGATTTGTGTTTGAGTAATTTTAAATAAAGTGAACTCGTTTTTTATTGTTTGTTTTCATTCCTGTTGATTATATAAGGCAACGAAATCCTTAAGTAATTGAGCTAACCGTAGGACTCTGTCGAATTGTGTAAGATTATACGATGATATAGATTCTCCCTTATAAAACAACCAGTGGCCTATTTCACCATAATTACAAGTGTGACAATATTTTGTATAATAGAACTATTACTGACGTTACAGGCCATCGTAGGCTATGGCTACTGCTTACTATCGGACGGTCCATGTGCTTGTTTGCCACCAACATAAAATTATTACTAATAACGATATTAAATCGTTAATAAACTACTTTTTAATTTCCGAAACCCGTGACAATTGTCGCAAGGTTTAGTACAATACTCATAAAATCATGACATGCGGTTCGGCATGTCGGAATTCGGCTACAATTGTCGTGTTTTTTTGTGACAATTGTAAATTTGCGTCGCAAAAAGTAGTTATTTACTGCTGATTTATTAAAGTTCCTGCGTTACATTTTATGTTGGCGGCAAACAAACGCGCGGCCCTTCCGATGGTAAACGGTAACTGTAGCCTATAGACGCTCCCGATTGGAGAAACAGTAAATTTACAATTGTAGCACTTGTCAATGTGGTGAAATTGGGGCCTGTGCTCAGTAAGGAATTAAAAAATATAGGCTTAAAACAAACATAAAGAACATACCTTGTAGTTTCGATGAATCCATGTTGATAGTCTTGAGCAAAATGATTAGCTGTTTTAGCTCACTAAATCGTTAGTTAAACGCGGGTGCAATGTTTTTGAAGCTTGTGCGATTGCCGCCATGGCCGTTGATCAAATGAAAGATGTAGTGAAAATGGCGGAACGCGTGAACGAACGAACGAATGGAAGGGAATTATAAATTGACTTACTATTAATAAAAATGTAATAAATATGTAATAATAAATGTGTAATTTGAATTTTAATAATTTTAAAAATAATTTTGGGCTATTGTTTATATAAATTGGATAGTTTCTTGTCAAATTTCTGCATACCAGAAAGGAAACAAAATGTATAATTAATGAATTGAAATCCTTAATGATTAATGATAATAGTAATGTCATATAATTACCAATTTAAAGTAAATGTATTAATTTTAATGATAAATATAGGTAGTTTGTATTTCTGTACATAATTTGCATGTCGGATGACGACAGGATACCTGCTTCCGAAACCGTGTTGTACCTACTATCTGTACTTGTATATCTGTGTGTCCTTAGCAAATAAAATATCTTATCTTATCTTATCTTAATTGTTAGGGCCAACGCTCGCGGCTCCCGCTCAGTCTTAAAATCCGCCGCACGTGCCCGCACCAGTTAGCGCCGTTCATACAAATTCTTGTTAGACAAGCGTGCGTTCCTGGTAATCCAGGTCAGCTAGCGGAGGCCTGTAGTCTGGCTATGTCTATTTATTCTATGAGTGGGAAAATGAAACGGAATATGTCTTAAAACTCAAGACTATCCTGGCTAGCCACTGGTTCCTTTTGTCTATGACTGAATATAATCAAGATGTCACACACACACTGAGATCATTAGTACGGTTGCATCGATTAACCTTTTCAACACCAAGAACCACTAAAGTGGCCGTGTGTTGTCCTGCCTACCACGCCAGCAGCCACTAAAGTAATCATCGAGAATGCTGTCAAAGTAACCAAGGTTTATTTTCCCTGTTCATTAGTAGAGATAGGTACTGGCGTGTATGTCACAATTGGATGCGAGGTGGAAGGCGTTGAAAAGATAAAAAATACATTTCAAAATGTTTATAGCCACTCACTTGCTTTGATTTTTGGGATAGTCTCTATTTCTATGTAAAATAAGAGCGATGACATGTAACAATAGCTTCATGAAGCATGTCAGTGGATAGTGTCGTTTTATCGCCGACTATACAATCTAGTCTTCTGAAATAGAAATGCCGATAACATTCGACTAAGCCCCAATCGTACTATCTTGGGTTAGGCCGAAATCTACGATTTATACTCTGGCCAACTAGTCTGTCAGAAGAAAGAGGCAGTAAATTTAATAATTTCCTATGGGCATCTTTTCGCGATTAATCGACAGCCACTGTTGGAATTGGAACGCCGAGCCACAGTTGGTTGGCAATGCTGGAAAGTCTTGCCACGGAAGCCAAGGACGGCTACAGCCGTCAGGCACTGGTCTCACCGCGAGCTAATAAGCTATGAACTATGGGCTATAAACACGAACAAAAGATACGCACTCCTAGTGATGTGCCGTCGGGTAATTTCACACTTTCCGTAATTCTCATTGGAGAACTTTACCGTAAATTACCGAGAATTACGGTAACTTTCTCCCATAGTATTTTTTTTCTATGCAATTTGCATATGAATATTTTGTCTGCATCGTATTTTATATTACTTTATGTGGTACATTTAAGTATCATAATGCTATTTTACTAATGACAGGGTTTTATAGGTGATTTTGACGTTCAAGCAGGTAAAATAGGTATAAACCCCTTACTTGACCCGTAAGCGGTAAGCGGCTTTACCAAAGGTTTTCTTATCGGTAGCTGAGTATTCAATTACCTAGGATTTAAAATAGGCAATTGTGATTACGAGCCTGTGATACCCTTTTCTAAGAATTATCTGGGAATATATTGTAAATTTTAATGGCAATTATAATGCTGAATTCAGTCAGTTCATCTTGAAGCGACGTGCTGTCAACACAACTGTTAGTGATATTTCAACAATGAGGCCAAGAGTAAAGTGCTAGAGTATTTTAGGCAAAGTACTGAAAATGATCCTGTTTCTGTTCAGGATCAAAAGCTTGTATGTATGAAAACAAAAACAATTTTCGGCTAGAAATGCTGCAAATTAAGAATTAAAATTCCCATACAAATTTATGAAAATAAAAAAAAATCTATTCTATTCCTATCCAATAATCCTATACTAGTACCAATAATTTGAAAGAGACAACTTACTGCAAAAAAAATTAAAGAAAACTGTTTTCCTACTTTTACTATGGGAAAAAAGTGAAATTTAATTTTGATTGATATTACTGTTTATTCATGTTGCTAATAATGTTTTCATACAGTTTTGACTTGATGACTTCCAGCCTCCCGAACAAGCTGGATTCCGAAAAGGCTATAGTACCATAGACCACATACATAAGCTGCGGCAAATTATACAGAAGACCGAGGAGTATAACTTGCCATTATGCTTAGCGTTTGTGGACTATGAGAAAGCTTTCGATTCGGTAGAAATATGGGCAGTGCTTGAGTCTCTTCAGCGATGCCACATTGACTATTGGTACATCGAAGTGTTGAAGTGTTTGAATAGCAACGCCACAATGTTGGTCCGAGTACAGGAGCAGACTACGAAGACAATTCCGTTGCAAAGAGGTGTAAGGCAGGGCGATGTTATATCTCCGAAACTGTTTACCGTAAAGCCGGGTTACTTTGTCCCAAAAAAATGATGTGTTTTACTTCTCATTCGATTTAATTGAAATACAACACCTCTATGTTAGAATTAATAAATCAGAAGTAAAGTTAAGAGTGTAATCAAGTAATTTACACACTTTCTCTTTAATAAAATAATACCCAAGAGTTTTTTCTGTTTCGTAAAGTTTGGGCTAAAGTAATATCTTCGGGAGGGTTACTTTGGCCCATGACTTATTTTCGTGTTGTAGCGTAACGCTTATTAATTATGAAAATAAGAAACATGTTTAGACAAATTACGTATAAAATAACACCACTTCCTCTTACACATTGTTTGTTTTATTGCAGTAAAATTACGATTTCATCATAATGACAAATGCAAACTAAAATAATTATTATGATATAAATTTACAACTCCATCATAAAAGTCTTTTCACATACTTCTTATTTCGATTAATTCTCACGTTTGTCCTGAATTTCATCGGCATATAACATTTTTATGCTGTGCTTTTTGCAACTTTTAGATACCTAAATTCCATTAAAGATTTTTTTTGTATTAAAACCTATTTAGTTATTTACTTCATGATGTTCCTAATATCTCAAAGTATATTCATAGCCGCTCTCGTGTTATTCGGTTAAGCAGTTTTCGCGTAAAAATGTGATAGACAAAAAGTTCGACAGACGGGCAGACTTATTTAAAATTAACAGTTTTAGTATATGTCGGGATGCAAAATTCATACCTAAAACGCCTGATAACAATGCATCATGTAATTTATGCGATGCTTTGGTTTTATGATAAACTTAATTTTGGGCCAAAGTTACCCCCTAGGGCCAAAGTAACCCGGCTTTACGGTACTGCCACAATGTAAGCTGTGCAATGTGCCTTTAAGCTCCTGGAATGGCAAGGACTTGGCATCAATGTTAACGGCGAAAACATCACTCGCATTCGGTTTGCCGATGATATCGTAGTCATGGCAGAGTCGATGGAGGAACTCTGCAAAATACTCGATGACCTTAACCGAGTTTCTCAACGGGTGGGCTTGAAAATGAACATGGACAAGACGAAAGTTATGTCAAATGCCAATGTTGTTGATGCCCACCCCGGTTTTTGTGGAAAACTCGGTTCTCGAAGTTGTTGACTCTTACATCTACCTAGGACAAGTAGTCCAATTAGGTAGACCCAACTTCCAGAAAGAGGTCAACCTCCGAATCCAACTCGGTTGGGCAGCGTTCAGGAAACTACGCGATATCTTTTCGTCCGACATACCTCAGTGCCTTAAGACGAAAGTCTGCAATCAATGTGTGTTACCAGTGATGACTTACGGCGCCAAAACGTGGTCCTTCACCATCGGCCTCATCTCTAAACTCAAAGTCGCTCAACGAGCTATGGGCCCTCTCCATAGCTCGGAGTTTCTCTGCATGATCGAATCAGAAATGAGGAGATCTGTAGGCGAACTAAAGTTACTGGCTGACATAGTCTTCCGAATTAGCAAGCTGAAGTGGCAATGGGCAGGCCACATTGCACGCAGAGCGAAAAGTGCTCGAGTGGAGACCACGGCTAGGCAAACGCAGCGTAGGACGTCCACCCACAAGATGGACAGACGACTTTACCGTATGCAGGTCGCATCTAACCGGTACATGTGGAGGTCCAGAGGGGAGGCTTATGTTCAGCAGTGGACGTCTTATGGCCAAGATGATGATGATGATACAGTTTTATTGTCATTTAGCTTGGGAGGAAAAAATTGCGTGACAGACATTATAATTAAAGTTTCCCTTATTTTCCATAGTAAATGTATAAAAACCATTTAATTATAAAGTTTTTTTATTGTCCTTGTTATTTTTTTATGTAACTAATTATTTAAGAAACTTGCAAGATATAATTTCACGGTAAGTATTCTGTTTCTTAATGATTTCGTGGAATTTAATTATTTTATTTATACGAAAAACGCTGTTTTTAATTTTATTTTACGTATACATATACCGCAAGCATTATTATGAACCATTATTGCCCATTTTATCAAAATTTTTAATTTATATAACAAAAAAAATACCATATTGCGTTGTAAAAATTCTCTGGAGAAAATTCGCGGAGAACGTTCTCCGTAATTTACGCCGGTAATTTACCGTAATTTTGGTAATAAACTAGTTCCACTAGTCACATGTTTATGTAATTTTCAGGTCAGATTATTATTACTAAATTAAGTACTATTCTGGAAAAAAAATATGAAAAAAGTAATAGCTTAAAACACTTTCTCCATAATTACCCGCCCGGAGAACTTTACCGAGAATGTTACCCGATAGTTCTCTTTGTTCTCGTAATTTACGGTAACGGCACATCACTACGCACTCCCGTGTAAAAAAAGACACACGAGTATCACGCCCGATGGTGATAGCTGATCACTGGGTGAGTATCGCCGTGTCTCTTATTTACACGCGAGTGCGTATCTTTTGTTCGTATTTATAGCCGATAGTTCATAGCCTAGTAGCTTGCGGTGAGACCCGTGCCTCAACGTCGCCGATACAATAGCTACATACGCGGTAAATCGTGAAGTTCAATTTCGCTGAAATAATCGTGAACGCGTGGCGTCTGAACTCTGCTTCGCCGTATGGCGGTCAAATAGTTTTTTGATTGGCTGCCTTTTTACTGACAAGCTTGGCAGAGTATATTCTAACCCCCTTATTCATAAACATCTGCTAACTTACCAAGCCGCTAAGTATTGTTTGTCCATTTTGCTCTTATGGACACATTGTTAAGATCGAAAGGTACAAACAATTATTAGCGGCTTATTAAGTTAGCAGACGTTTATGAATAAGGGGGTAAAATTATACATGTCAAACAATTAAGCCCCAGCCAATTAACTAACACGTTGCTAATTCGAGGGTTGCCTGGCGAATCCCGACAAGTCGATCAAACTGATTTTTGAAAAACAATTGGACGTAGTTTAGGGAAAAGGATTCAAGCCACAAAAATGTGTTAATAAAACTTAACCTTCTGTCAAAAACAATAGGTCATTCTTTTCAATGATAATTTTTTCAGGTTGGATCCTTTTCGCTAAACTACGTCCAATTAATAGTTATCTCAACTTATCGGGTTTCACCAGGCAACTCGAATTATGTCTGTACATTTTTGGGGCATTCATAGACTGGCATGCTTCATGTATCTTTTGCTTCATGACATCACTCTTATTTTACATAGAAATAGAGACTATCGCAAAAATCAAAGCATGTGAGTGGCTATTACATTTAGTCTTTTCAACGCCACGTCAAATACAAAAGCTGTGACTAGGGTTGAACATTTCCCAAAAGGTAACTTTTAACTGTAATGTTTATTCGCAAGGCGAAATTATTATTTATCTACTAATCTAATACTCTTGTGACACTTAGTGCCTGTTTCATCATCTATGTTGCCATTGTGAGCCACCGCTGGGCAAAGGACTCTCCCCATTTTCTCCAATCTGCTTTATGCTGATCTGCCTCTGGCCATTCTTTTAAAAAGGAGTCTAGCTCCTCTCGTCATCGCCGACTAGGTTTGCCGCGATTCCGATGGAAAATAAAGGACAGCTAACATTTATCTGACAGATAGATTTTGTCAGGATAATTGTGGTTAGGCCCCTCACAAGGTGGACCGACAACCTAGTGAAGGTACCAGGAGTCTGCTGGATGCGGGTGGGGCAGGAGCGGTCATTGTGTCAATTTTTGGGGGAGGCCTATGGTCAGCAGTGGACGTCTTTCGGCTGACATGGTGATGATGATTGTGGAACAGGCCGTTAGGTTACTGTTTTACCTAAAGCCAGGCGCAACGCGAAACCTAAAATGATTAAATAAAAGGCAGGCGTCACACTGGCGCTTCCTCATGCGTCAACGGTTTGTGAGCGTGAGAGTGCTATACAGGCTGTTTCACCAGTTACAGAAGACCTCAGACTTGCCATACTCATAGTCAATCGTTATTGCACTTATAATGTGGTTTACAATAAGTTACAGAGACATTATAACCCTGTTGGGTGCGGCAATTTTTTTGTCGAGAGAGGGAGGCTTATAATTAAAGTAAATGGTATTCCTGATATCTAAGGCACAATTTAAGTGGCTACTCATTAAATTTTGGAACTATGTTATTAGGCAATAATAGGGATAATATAATAGGGACGAACCCCAAGATCACGAAAACCACACGCGGACATAATAATATCATTATCTAGTTAAAATCATACTCAGTATGACTAACACAGCCGTGTGGTAATGATAAAAATACATTTGTCACCTCCCCAACTCTTCCTCTGGATGTCGTAAGAGTCGGCTAAGGGATTGCAGTCTCTAACCATTCGTTTATGGAAGATTGATGATGGGCAGCAGCATCATCATATTGAACACTACAGGAGCATTCCATGGTCCGTCCCGTACAAACGCGAGTATATTTCGATAATTTGAGTTTTCTTCCGATTTATTAGTTATTAATGTTATTATATATATTTTTGAAAAGTTTTTGAATCCTCTAGTCACGAAAGAGAACTTGATACACCCACAATTTTGCAAAAAACCGTGTCCGTACGGGACATCGGTGGACTTTTTCGTGGAATGCAACTACAGTGATCGGCAACCCGCTTGCCCAGCGTGGCGATCATGGGGATTTATCGTCGATAATAGGAGAGACCTATTTCCAGCAGTGGATTCATATAGGCTGATGATCATAGTTATCATTTCGGCGTCTGAGGTTTTCAGCGACCAGTGAAACATCCTGTATACATGCACAGATCACACTCATTCGCCGTTGGATTCGCACTAATGTGACTCCTACCACACCTACTTAACCAGACGCGTAAATTTGAAACCGCAGCCTAACATTCCGGGGCTACAGACCATCGGCGCGTGCGTGGCGTGCGGGGAGCGCGCGGCGTCCTTCTGCAGCGGCTGCCGCGTGACGCCGTACTGCTCTGCTGTCTGCCAACGCCGTGATTGGCAGAGTAGGCATAAGACTGTGTGCCACAATCTGAAACGGTAAGTTCTGCACGAGCACACGTAATAGGCTAGTTAGACAGTGCGACGATAAGACGCGCGGCGTTTTCTGCAGCGGCAGCCGCGTGACGCCGTACTGCTCTGCGGCCTGCCAACGCCGTGATTGGCAGAGTAGGCATAAGACTGTGTGCCACAATCTGAAACGGTAAGTTCTGCACGAGCACACGTAATAGGCTAGTTAGACAGTGCGACGATAAGACGCGCGGCGTTTTCTGCAGCGGCAGCCGCGTGACGCCGTACTGCTCTGCTGCCTGCCAACGCCGTGATTGGCAGAGTAGGCATAAGACTGTGTGCCACAATCTGAAACGGTAAGTTCTGCACGAGCACACGTAATAGGCTAGTTAGACAGTGCGTCGATAAGACGCGCGGCGTTTTCTGCAGCGGCAGCCGCGTGACGCCGTACTGCTCTGCTGCCTGCCAACGCCGTGATTGGCAGAGTAGGCATAAGACTGTGTGTCACAATCTGAAACGGTAAGTTTTGCACAATGAAAAGTGATACGCTGATTATTCATCATAATTAGATATTGAGAGGGGGTAAGACATGCAGTGGCTACTGCGTGACGCCGTACTGCTCTGCTGCCTGCCAACGCCGTGATTGGCAGAGTAGGCATAAGACTGTGTGTCATAATCTAAAACGGTATGTTCTGCAGGAGCACAAGTAATAGGCTAGTTATACAATGCGTTAGTAAGACGTGCGGCGTTTTCTGCAGCGGCTGCCGCGTGACGCCGTACTGCTCTGCTGCCTGCCAACGCCGTGATTGGCAGAGTAGGCATAAGACTGTGTGTCACAATCTGAAACGGTAAGTTCTGCAGGAGCACAAATAATAGGCTAGTTCGACAGTGCGTCGGTAAGACGCGCGGCGTTTTCTGCAGCGGCTGCCGCGTGACGCCGTACTGCTCTGCTGCCTGCCAACGCCGTGATTGGCAGAGTAGGCATAAGACTGTGTGCCACAATCTGAAACGGTAAGTTCTGCACGAGCACACGTAATAGGCTAGTTAGACAGTGCGACGATAAGACGCGCGGCGTTTTCTGCAGCGGCAGCCGCGTGACGCCGTACTGCTCTGCTGCCTGCCAACGCCGTGATTGGCAGAGTAGGCATAAGACTGTGTGCCACAATCTGAAACGGTAAGTTCTGCACGAGCACACGTAATAGGCTAGTTAGACAGTGCGTCGATAAGACGCGCGGCGTTTTCTGCAGCGGCAGCCGCGTGACGCCGTACTGCTCTGCTGCCTGCCAACGCCGTGATTGGCAGAGTAGGCATAAGACTGTGTGTCACAATCTGAAACGGTAAGTTTTGCACAATGAAAAGTGATACGCTGATTATTCATCATAATTAGATATTGAGAGGGGGTAAGACTTGCAGTGGCTACTGCGTGACGCCGTACTGCTCTGCTGCCTGCCAACGCCGTGACTGGCAGAGTAGACATAAGACTGTGTGCCACAATCTGAAACGGTAAGTTTTGCACAAGTACAAGTGATACGCTGAGTACTCGTCATAATTAGACATTGAGAGGGTGAGACTTGCAGTGGCTGCCGCGTGACGCCGTACTGCTCTGCTGCCTGCCAACGCCGTGATTGGCAGAGTAGGCATAAGACTATGTGTTACAATCTGAAACGGTAAGTTCAATAGGTCGACCTGTCAAGACAGTGAGAGGAAGGAAGAGAGCAAGAGAGAGGGAGGAGAATATGTGTGGCGTCATTTTGCAGCGGCTGCCACGTGACGCCGTACTGCTCTGTGTACGTGCCAACGCCGTGATTGGCAGAGTATGCAGAGTAGAGTTGTGTGTCACAATCTGAAACAGTAAATTAAATAGCCGTTCAGGGTATATGAGAGGATAAGTAATACGCGTGGCGTATTGCAGCGGCTGCCACGTGACGTCGTACTGCTCTGCTGTCTGCCAACGCCGCGACTGGCAGAGTAGACATAGGACTGTTTCACAATTTGAAACGGTTAGTCCTGCATCCCAAGCTCAAGAGATAGGCTAACTACTCGTTATATTAGACAGTGAGAGGGTAAGACACTTCGCGTCGGCCGTGTGACGCCGCGACTGGCAGAGTAGACAACACTGTTTGTCACAATCTGAAAAGGTAAGTTAGTTAGAGAGCTAGTCTTCCAGGGCATTTTCTACAACACAGACCCGATTGGAGAGCGTCGAAGGAATTTGACGGTGCGCTCTCGGCCCACTCGTATACGTTTGCATTTGTTTAGCTTGGACTTCCCTCCGTACGTCCCGCTGCCAAACGTCCAACTCAGTTTACACACTAATTCAGTTCCTCAAGCACAAGTGTGACGCATTAATAATTCGAGACACACTAGAGTCCTCTCACAAGGATGTGCCAATATTTCGCAGGTGTCTATCTGATATGATTTAGTTCAGGGGTTCCCAATGTGGTCCAGGTAGACTCCCAGGGGTCCACGAAGGACGTTACGGGGGTCTACACTGGAGTGACAAAAAAATGGGGTTCCGCGAAAATGTATCTGGTTTCGATGGTAAATAACGAAAACAGATAATGATTTTTGTACCATTTTTATAGCCTAGAGTCCTAGACGACTGATAAATACACAAAAGTTTTATTGCGCTCCTTCGTGATAAATATTTCTGTACGTGACCGTACGTTATGGCACTTATGGCCCTATTTATAGAGGGAGTCCACCAGAACCAGCTAATTTTATAAGTGGTCTATGAGAAAAAAAAGTTTGGGAACCCCTGATTTAGGACTGATTTTTCAATCCCCAGTTAACAGTATGTGTCAAATAAATGTTAGCCCTGTCCTTTTTTGATGATTTTAGAAAAGGATGGTGATAATTTTAACTAGTGTATAGGTTTATTTGGCGATTGAAAAATCAGCCCTTAGTTGATGAACTTAGACAGTGAGATAGGTTATTGTTCCTCTATTAACGCAGCCTCCAGCAGGTTGTGCAGAGCAAACAACCCAAACGAGTGTGATGATTCTGATGAATTTGAAAAATTGCCTTTGATTGAGAATTATCATAAATGTGATTTTTCTGTTTCAGTCAATCTGGCGGAGTTGCCTCCAGACTTGAAAATGAACCGGAGCCTGTGTGAGTAATATAGTAAATAATCACCAAATTAAAAATTTAAAAACCAACTTAACCGATTTCTCCAAGATCCCCGATTTGTTTCCATCATTGGTTTCCTATCATCAAATCCTACTTTCTGAATGTAAATGCTTGTAAATGAATTAAAATTACCAAAAGCGCCATACATGTAAGTAGGGTAGGTACCTATATCATTTGAAGAGATCCCCTCGGTTTCTCCAAGATCCCATCATCAGACCGCAACTTGGTGCCGACGGTACCAACTCGGGACCATTATACACGATCGATTCCAAAAAAAAATAAATCGGTTCACGATTCTCGCAGAAATCGGGTAAAATCATACAACAAAAAAAATCTGGTGGTGTGCGTTTTTATTTATGATAAACTACATAGTACATATCTACAAATATATCTAGAAAAACAAATACATTCCACTCCAATTAGTCCATTATATTACGGAAAAAAGTTCACATTCGGATACCAGCACCAAATTTTAGTATGTTGTTAAATATGTCATTCTGTATCCAAAACTGCCGGGAGACACTCTCTCAAAGGTCAAGGTCACCAGTAATGACGTCATCAAAATGCCTAGTGCCTAATTTCAAAAAGCGCTCATTTGTTCCTCAACCGCCCAACGTATACTATCGTGTGTAGTATCAATCGAAAGGTCATTAAATATTCAGTAACTTTGTCTCATGTTATAGCGTACATCTAGAAATAAAAAAAATATCGTTGAAAGAATAATTTTTTTTTTACTCTTTTCGTACAATGTACATTTCATCAGGAAACAAGCGGTATTAGAAAAAAATGTTGTACTACATAAATGTAGCCAAATTATTATCCTAAAATATACAGTTTAAATCATCGAAATGGGTTGAAAATAAACAAAGTTATGTCATTTTCTATATTCCGCGGCAAACGCCATACACCCGCCATCCGCCCGCCCGCTAGTTCGAAAATGTAAATTGCACCCAAAATATGCAAATGATTTATACTGAGAAGATATGAACTAAAAGCCAATTAATTATACAAATACTAGTTGTTTAAAAAAAACTGTTCTTATTAAAATAAAATACATAATTTAAGAAAAAACAAATTAAAAAAAGTAAGGTAGAAAAAAGGTATCAAATGAATAATAATAACTTCTAACTATCAATAAAAGAATATGTATTATGTGTAATATATTTTAAGGTTTTATTCTGAACAGTAAATTCTGGAGCAAGTTCCTTCACATACACAAAGAAGAGTGTAATTTAAAACGTTTTTTACGCATACGCCAACGTGGACCTGGACAAGGCACAAGTTCTTTGCAACTAGCACTTGCATCAGGAATCGTTTCCACAATGGAACTGGAATATAGACAAATACTTTGTCTTCTTTTTTCCAGTTCCAATAGCAGGGATCAATTTTCTTGTGGATAAGGCAAGGCACTTCGTCCATATCTTCGTTTGTTTGTAGAATGGTCCGCTTCAGATGTTGATTCAGTTTCAGTGCATCTTTAGTTGGTGATATCATAAATTAAGGTGAGATGCTTTCGATAGCTTTATATTCATATGAAATCATTCCGTCTGGCTATAATTAATTGTTATATAATTTGTAGTATCTCTGGACATTCGTCATCCAAGTGGTGGACGGCCTTGCTCTTTCCAGTAGCCATGGACAGATAGTTTATCGCGACATGACTGTCCGGTCGGCGAAGGACGTGACCTTACCATCTTAGCTTATTTTTACAACCTTGAAACTCCTCTTTACATGCTTGTTGTGAACTCTGGCCGTGAGCGCGACTCCTCCTGCCCATCGTAGCAAACGAAGTATGCGATTAGAAGCAATCCCAGATATTTCAGCAATGGACGGATCGCATAAAAAAATAATCAAACTTACCTACAGGCAAAGTTTGTTCACACAAGCTAACAATATAAAGCACGATACTGAGCACGGAAATTGTTTTCCAGGGCAAGCAGCTTACATAAGTTCGTAAGAGCAGAATTGTTTCAACTAATAATGAATATTCCGTTGGAATGACAACTGTAATCTGTACATATAAAGGTAAAGTCCTCACTTCTTACTCCGTGACTATGCTCTCGTCTTCACGCGAACAAGCCTATGCCAGAATATTATTTTACACACAGCCGCCGCTGAAACAAATAACTACCATACATGAGGGCGAGGGTTTTTTTAGAGGGACGGAAACTTTGATGTTTAGAGTTGCTTGCCCTGGAAAGGATTTACATGCTCTCGATACACGATGATAAGATCGTTAGCTTGTTTGAAGAGGCTTTGCCTGTAAGTTTGATTAATTTCTTATGCGATCCGTTCATTGCTGATATGTCTCTGATTGCTTTTCATCGCATGTTATGTTATGTTTCGGCCGGAATCGAGTGGGCTGTCGAGTAACTATCTGGTGTGCTCATCATCCTTTTCCCGTTGCTGGAGCCGTAGGTTAATGTCACGGCTGCGTTACCACATTATTTTCTTCTAGCCTCCTTATATTTTTGCAGAACCGTAGAATATCCCTGGGCGACCCCAGGGAAGAACTCATGGACGTCGACACGTCTATGAATGAGGAGAAAGAACACCGATAAGTTGCAGGGATACCTGCCAAACACATAATGCCGCTGCGTATCTACAAAATGCATTCTACCAGAACATGCTGACTAGTTTCGTCTCTCCCGTAATGTGGACAGGCTGCATAATTACTTATTCCCATCACCTTAAGATACCTGTTGAGGGTGTTGTTTCTCGAAATAATTCTGATCAACATTCTCAAGTCAATTTTTTCCAACTTCGTAAAGTATCGGGTTCTCCTCACGTCATTTTAGCTTGCCTGGAAGTGATTCCCTCTTTCCACTCTCCCTCCGCTTCTATTTCTTTCAGTTTACTCAATACTCTATCACATACATACATCGTATGCTACGATAGACAGGCGGAGACACGCTCAAGGACTGCGTTCGCCACTTATGTAATGTAAGGGTTAGTTTCAAGATTGTAAAAATAAGCTAAGATGGTAAGGTCACGTCCTTCGCCGACCGGACAGTCATGTCGTGATAAACTATCTGTCCATGGCTACTGGAAAGAGGAAGGCCGTCCACCACTTGGATGACGAATGTCCAGAGATACTACAAATTATATAACAATTAATTATAGCCAGACGGAATGATTTCATATGAATATAAAGCTATCGAAAGCATCTCACCTTAATTTATGATATCACCAACTAAAGATGCACGAAAGAGGGAAAGAGGAAGACCGCCCACCACTTGGATGACGAATGTCCAGAGAGACTACAAATGATATAACAATTAATTATAGCAAGACGGAATGTTTTCATTAAAAATAAAGCTAACTTAATAGCGGTAAACACTTTATGTTCACATAATACCTTGTAAAGCATCTCATTGAAAGCATCTCACCAACAAAAGATGCACTGAAACTGACTCAACATCTAAAGCGAACCATGCTACAAACAAACGAAGATATAGACGAAGTGCCTTGCCTTATCCACAAGAAAATTGATCCCTGCGATTGGAGCTGGAAAAAAGAAGAAAGAACTTGCCTTGTCCATGTTGGCGTATGCGTAAAAAACGTTTTAAATTGCACTCTTCTTTGTGTATGTGAAGGAACTTACTCCAGAATTTACTGTTCAGAATATTGAAATATATATATTCTTTCATTGATAGTTAGAAGTTATTATTATCAATTTGTTACCTTTTTCCTACCTTACTCTAAGTACCTATGTCTTGCAATTTGGTTTTTTTCTTAAATTATGTATTTTATTTTAATAACAACAATATTTTTAAAACAACTAGTATTTGTATAATTAATTGGCTTTTAGTTCATATCTTATCAGTGTAAATCAATTGCATAGTTTGGGTGCAATTAACATTTTCGAACTGGCTGGCGGGCGGATGGCGGGTGTATGGCGTTTGCCGCGGAATATAGAAAATGACATAACTTTGTTTATTTTCAACCGATTTCGATGATTTAAACTGTATATTTTAGGACAATAGTTTAGCTACATTTATGTAGTACAATATTTTTTTCTAATACCGCTTGTTTCCTGATGAAATGTATATTGTACGAAAAGAGTAAAAAAATATTTTTATTCTATCCACGATATTTTTTTATTTTTAGATGTACGCTATAACACAAAAAGACAAAGTTAGAGCATATTTAATACCCTTTCAATTGATACTACACACAATGGTGTATGTTGGGCGGTTGAGGAACAAATAAGCGCTTTTCAAAATTAGGCAGCAGTCATTTTGAGGACGTCATTACTGGTGACCTTGACCTTTGAGAGAGTGTCTCCCGACAGTTTTGGATACAGAATGACATATTTAACAACATACTAAAATTTGGTGCTGGTATCCGAATGTGAACTTTTCCCATACATACGTTGCCGTAATATAATGGACTAAATGTAAAGAAAAGTTTATCACAAGTAGCATATTCGGTTAATAAATAAATAGTCAGACAGAGGATAATTACGCATATAAGTGACTTAAGTGATTTCATTGTTAGTTACGCTATGATTTCGAAAAGAGCTACTTTCAATCTACAATCTATATAATTGCTAAATAGTACATTACATCAGAGGCTGGGAAAATGAGGATTTCCGGCCAAGTTGGTATGTGATAGGTAACGAGGGCGGGAATCCGTTTTCACGCCGAGGCTAGCATAGTGCATTTCTCAAACAAACAACAAAAAATACAAAAAATTATAATGAAATTGTTGTCGAAATTAAAAAAAAGTTATTTTGCAGGCCTAGCCCTGAATTTCATTTCCATCCCAGTGAGTTACTGCGACCTAAAAGCGATACTTCAGAGTCTATTTTAAAGAACGTAAAGATATAATTCATATAATATTTCATTGCATGTTTGAGGAATAAACATTTCCCCCCTTATTCATTAACGCCTCCTCTTACGAAGCCAATAAGTATTTTTTGCACCTTTCGGTCTTATCAATCTAGAAAATGTAAAGAATTTTGGTACTTATCCACTTGCTACGTTAGGAAACAGTTCTAAATAAAAGGGGTTAGATTTCTTACTAATTGGGTATAAATTGGAAACTAACCCCCTTATTCATAAACGTCTGCTAACTTAACAAGCCGCTAATAATTGTTTGTCCCTTTCGGTCTTAAAAATGTGTCCAAAAGAGCAAAAGGGACAAATAATTATCAGCGGCTTGTTAAGTTAGCAAACGTTTATGAATAAAGAGACAATTTTTAAAGGCTCAGTCTGAAAACCAGCGCGGAGCGTCCTGCGCAGCACATGCTGAGACTGAGACCTATTGCCTTACTAAATATTAATTTTAAGTTTAATTTCATACTTACTAAGTAATAAGCTTAGTTAAGTTAATTTATGTATTAGTAGTAAGTTTTTCTTTTTGTGGCAATAAAAAATTTGAAGTTTGAATAAGGGGGTTAATAGATAACATATGTTCTAGTGTCCCCGCGTCCGCACCGCTGCGTCGGCCGCGCTCGCCGCCCGCCGCCGCCGCCGCCGCCGACGCCGATCCGCTCGCCGACAGGATGCCTCCGAAGGTAATCTTATTAACCGTTTCAGTGCGGTTGACACGCCAGGCGTGTCATGAATGTTTTTAACGAATGGCGTATGTAGGGTTGCCAACCAAAGATCACTGATATGCGGGACAGTCGCGAATAAATTGCGGGACGTCGCTATAAAATGCGGGACGTGAAGAACGACATTGATATTTGACATTAAAAAGCAATGCTTAGTTTCAGATCGGTTCAATGTAGATGCAGTCATTCATATTTTGGTAGTTATACACGGTCAGTGCACGGTGCTCGCGGGCTATGGTCACAGATGTCGTGGTACATTAAAATTAACATGATGCAATCTTGAATTGCTTTCAATTACGTATTCATATTACTATTTTAGTATTTCCAGTTTAGTATTCCCTGAATAGTGGGACAATCGGCGTCCCGCGTGACCCCTTTGCGGGACGCATACTTGAGGGCCCCAGAAACGGGACGTCCCGCATATAGCGGGACAGTTGGCAGCCCTAGGCGTATGACACGATAGGCGTGTCATCATAATGTATGGCGTAAGGCACGCTTGGCGTATTATGAAAAAATTGTTCGCCGCCATAGATTGAAAATGGAACACGCAACGAATCGGTTAACCGTTTCAGTGCGGAAGACACGCCAGGCGTGTCATGAATGTTTTTAACGAATGGCGTATGACACGATAAGCGTGTCATCATATTCTACGGCGTAAGGCACGCTTGGCGTATCAAGAAAAAAATGTTCGCCGCCATAGATAAAAGTTTTTAAAAATAGAACACGCAACGAATCGATTAATGTGCTGTCAGGTCAAATAACATTCATTCATACTACTCACTGGAAATCGAATTTTAACTCGAATTTTAGGTACAATCAAATGCAAAAATATGTATCGAAATAATACAAATAATTTAATTTAATGGTCTTATAAACATGTTACAATGTTCTTATTACACAAAATTAAAGTGCACTGGGACATATTTTTGAAATTTTCACTCAAATTTTATGTACATTCTAATGAAAAAAAATATGTATCGAAATAATACAAATTAATTTAATGGTCTTATAAATATGTTATAATGTTCTTATTACACAAAATTAAAGTGCACTGGGACATATTTTTGAGCATTTTTATTCAGGGTGATTCTTGGGTCATGAGCAGGAGTCAACAGGATACTAAACACGGTCATGCTAAGCAACTTTCACTACGGCGAAAAGCGATAAGAATTCACAAAAAAACTCTTAATAATGAGTTAATTGATAGTTTAGAGTGAAGATCTGAAGGTTTAGATAGAATCTTCTGAAATATGCGCGGTGTTAAGAAAAGCGCTAAGTATGTCTTGCCCATCTTGGCACAATTGAACATTTGGTTTTGGGGGCATTTTTGAGCTGGCGTTAGACGTCCATGTTATATATGGTCGCAGTTCCACAAAATATAAATTAATTATTTTTTCAGAAATTCGGTCCTCCTGGCAGCTCAACCGCTCCCACCCCAGTTGTTAGAGCGAACAACAACTCCCGCAACGATTCCGACAACCGCCGTCCTGACAACCGACGCGACAACTGGGGACAGGACAGAGGCCGTTCTGACAACCGCGGCCAGTCTGACAGACAAGATCGTGGCTATTCTGACCGTCAGGATCGTGGCCAGTCTGATAGGCAAGATCGTGGCTATTCTGACCGCCAGGATCGCGGTCGTTCGGACAACTGGGGTCAATCTGACCGGCAAGATCGGAATCAGTCTGACAACCGGGGTCGCTCGGATAACTGGGGCCAGTCTGACAATCGGGGCAGATTCAACCGTAATGATGGTAAGTGTAGTTTTATCCTACAATGTGCCCATGAAAAGGAAAGGGAAAAAATTTAACAACCCTTAAATGCATGACCTTGACAATGATTTATTCAAATTTGAATTCTGAGTTGCTGTCAATAGAGTCGAGAATACATGATGCATATATACATCACTGTGCATTTAATGGTTCAAAATGTCATATGAAGCTTTCTGGATTCAGTCTATTTTAAGAGAAAATTGGATTTTTTCTTAAAACCGTTTTAGACCGTCACGCTATGATAAACGCATTCTAGGAAACGATTTTGTCACCATGTAGTCTTAGTCTTGTCACACTTCATTGACACACATCAAATGAACAAAAAAATCTTTTATTACCTAGCAAATGTAAAAAAAAATGTATAAAGTGCATTTTTTGCAATAGATTCATTCATAAAATCCTTTTTTTGTGTATTCAAAACATACAAAAAAAATTTTTTTGTAGATTTGACCAAAACTCATTAACATTTTTTGCTTCTTTTAGTGTCAGAAATATGCTGTTAGAATTTTTCCCTTTCCTCATGGGCACCTTTTATACAGTATATCAATAGTTTCGTAAGGGTCAAATTACGATAACGAACAAAAACCTGCTAGTGAATAAAAAACTTACATTTATTCAACAAATCTTTTTAATAACATGTTCGACGCTGGGGACACGACGTCTGTGACCAACAGATAGTGACCCTGCCTATGAAGCTGGGGGTTCCGGGTTCGAATCCCGGCGAGGGCATTATTTGTATTTTTATTTATCAATCACAAATATTTGTTCCTTGGTCATATTTAAGTATTTATGTATCTGTATATTATATATACACCGTGTTTTTTTTAATTCCGTTAAATTTAAGAGGCTGCTTTTTACGTTAATTGGAGCTACCTGGGGCCTATTGCATAATAAAATACAAGCTAATACTATTAGGGATTTTGGTTGTAACTTGTACTTTTCGGTTGCATAATAAGATACAAGGGACAGAATATACAAGTCAAAAGTACAAGCTAATAATATTGGTTAATTGACTTGTAACTTGTAGATTTTTGTTGCATAATAAAATACGAGTAATTAAATACAAGTGCTAATAATATTAGCCGCAATAACTAATACTATAGGTACATTTTATTAGTTTTTGTTGCAATATGACTCGATATATTCAAATTATTTGTTGTAACTTGTATTTATTACTACTGACCTACGGACCACAGTAGTTTTGAAATACCTACGAGTTAGGTTTGTACTTTTTGTGTTGTAAAGGTCGATAATGATTAATTTGCTGCATTCATCGGACGATGACCAGTATTTAATAAGGCGACAGAAGACATATAAAGCTTGAACACGCCAAAACGTGGGCACACATAAGTGCTCATATTTTTTTATCTACATAGTATACAATTCTTTTTGTTCTTAAGATTTAAAGTCCGTGGTATGATGAATGAAAAATATTATGACTGTTTCCCCGTTCTTCATTTGTTTTCACGATGGCGAACTCCGAATACAAGCAACGTGAAACAATTTTGCTCAAACATACGGAAAAACCACATTTAAGTTACAGAGCTTTGGCAAAACTCTTAAAATTGCCACTATCTACCGTATGTTCGTTTTCACAGAAAAGTTTTACGATGACGTTACCATTCCCGCCAAATTTTTGTTTTTAATTGATAAGGTTAGCACAGATGGCGAAAGGTTTGACTCAATCAGCCAATGGTAACTTGTAGTTTTGGGTGTTTTACCAATAATATTAGTGGTCTTACTACAAGTCATCATAAAAATATTATGCAACAAAATGTATTAGCACTTGTAATAAATATCAATTATCTTGTAATTTTAACGATATTACTAAGGTTGCAATACACTTGTTCAGTCATTAAACTATTTTTTTTTATAACTCAATAACAGTAAGAGTTAATATACTAGTTTTTTTAGAGAAATAGATTATTTTTTACATAAATAAGCTTCCCTTTAATTTAACGGAAATCAATAAAAACACGGTGTATATCGTCGCGTGGTACCCACATCAAAGCCTTAATTGACCATAGTTTTGCAGACAGCGACCTACTATTATTGTCAGTCTGTGTATTGAGTTTGGGCGCTTTCTGTATTGTCAAAAAATCGAAGTTGGTTGTTTTCTCCATAACTATGGTCAATTGGCTATGTAAAGTTTTCCGAATATACATATTATATTTTTCCCTGATAGCCGTCGTCTTAAGCTCAAAGAAAATGCGGCATTTTTATTTATATTTCCCATAAATTCTTAATAAACTTTTTTTAAGTGAGTGAGTTGACATTTGTGCAGTTTTATGGATGAATAGAAAAAAAATATGTCACGCGTGTCATAGATTTTTTTCTGTGTACTAGTTGGGGGCGAGCATTGGGCTCTGTTCATCCATAAAACTACACAAATGTCATCTCACTCACTTAAAAAAAGATTGTTAACAAGTTAAAGGACATAAAAATAAAAGAGCAGCATTTTCGTGAACCTTAAAGGTGCGTTTAAACCAAAAGAGCATTCGCTGTTCTAGCGCCCGTTCTACGAAATCAACCAATCGCGTTTTGTGTAACGATCGAATTCGTAGAGTGGGAGGTTAGAACAGCGAATGCTCTTTTAGTTTAACCGCACCTTAAGACGACGGCTATCAGGGAAAAATATAATAATCATACCTTCGGAAAACTTTACATAGCCAATTGAGCTTACCGTGGGACTAACCCAATTTGTGTAAGATGTCCCGAGATATTTATTGATACAATTATTTCAGGTGACGACACTAGAGCCAACAGACCGGATAGGAACAGAGACAGCTACAATCGCAACAACGATGAGAGACAGGGACAAAGGAACCAGGATGGCAGAAACTCCAGGCCGGTACAAAGCAAACCGAAGGACGATGAAGATTGGGGACGTAAGTGATCAGTGTGAATCTACTTTTTTAACCGACTTCAAAAGAAGGAGGAGGTTCTTAATTCGACAGAATTTTTTTTTGTTGTATATATGTTACCCGATATCTCCGAGAATCGTGAACAGATTTGGATTTTTTTTGTTATCGAATGTGTATAACCCCGAGATAATCCCGTTGGCACCAAGTTGGGGTCTGATGATGGGATCTTGGAGAAATCGAGGGATCTCTTCAAATGTTTTAGGTACATGTAATATAAGGCGCTTTTGGTAATTTTCATTCATTTACAAGAATTTGCATTCAGAAAGTAGGATTTGATGATACAAAACCAATGATGGAAACAAATCGTGGATCCTGGAGAAATCGGTTTGAGTTGGTTTTTTTAATTTTTTATTTTGTGATTATTGTAAGTCGAAAGTCAATTGATTATTTATTTATTTATTCAAATTGGGATAGCAACAAACTCTAACCATACATCACTGACTCGCAAGAAGAACTGGTAAGAAGCTTGTTTTTTTAAATAATTATGGTTGTCAGCCTTTGTAGCTGGGTTGGTAGTGACCCTGCCTACGAAGTTGGAGGTTCCGGGTTTTAATTCCGGCGAGGGCATTATTTATGTTTTTATTTATCACAAATATTTGTTTCTTGGTCATGGATGTGTATTTAACTATCTATCTAATATATATTATATCGTCGCCGGGTATCCACATCACAAGCCTTAATTGAGCTTATCGTCCTAGAGCAAATCGACCTAGTCCCGGTCGATTTGTGTAAGATGACCGAATATATTTATTTAAAAAAATTTTATTAGAGGGAAAACTACTGTTTGCTACTGAGCGTAAGCGATCGTCAATTTGGCTACGCACCTTGTAATTACCTGATGTTATGAACTTGGGACCGGAACCGGTATTTTACAAAAATCATGAAATAGCCTAATATTTTAAAATGTTTTATACTCTTTGTGTTCTACTCAATATTATATGTTATTTACAATATCATATTTTAAATTACTCCTTTAACTTAGAATTTACCGAAGAACAAAAAAGAACCGTTCATTTTGTATGAAGAAAATAACGGTACCGGTTTCTGTTTTGAAGGATGTATAAACAAGTTATTCTTTCAGCTAAACCCGATCAAAAACCAGAAGAGCCGAAGCCATCGTTCGCGTTCAAGCCAAAATCGCCCTCCGTGTCTAAAGACGAACCCAAACTGGAGGCGAAAATCGCCGACACACCCGGACCTAGTCCCGCGCGCCCCACCGCCGCGGCCCCCGCTCCTGTGGCCGAGCCCCTAGTGCCTAAGAAGTTAGTATTATAAAATACTGCCTATTTGCGAATGTGACTAGCGCGCTGAGGGTATCAGAGCCTTTCTTGGCTCTGTATGTATGGGCCAGTTAGCCTATACACTTGCTTGATAAGGTTGATCGTGTTGAGATGATTGCAGACACCGAGTTTAAGTTATACTGGTTTAATAAAGTTAAAATGGTTACAAGTTAGGTAAGTTGGTTGACTATTCCTTCAGTTGATGTTTATCGTGTGCCAGCTAGTTGTGTACTGGTGTAAGAATAATGTGTTTAAAGGTAGCTTAAAGTAGGTTGCAGCGTAAACGGAAAATATGTACAGTAGTAAACTGTACACTGTATGATGACGATTGTGGTAGACACACGTCTTTGAGTGGCTTAAGGTTGTAGTACCTTCGAAACATTACGTACAGATGTCGCTAGTGATTCGTTTCACAATACCATTGACTAAATTCGCTGTGATCGACGGAAAGTAGTCTGGTGTAATTGGAAGCACGTTGGACCGGCAATCCAGAGGAAGTGGGTTCGAATCCCGTGACAACCAGTCTTTCGCAGTTGATTTTTTCTATGGTAAGCACGTCTGTTACGACATTGTGGGATTATGTGTAATGATAAAATTCTTGATTCAACAGCCGATTCGTTGCGTGTTAAATTTCCAAAAACTTTCTAACAACGAGATATCGGTTTATAATTCTGCTTCTCTCACATCTGTTGATGTCGAACGGTTCTTTTTTACAAGCTTTATATGAATTATTTTTAGAATCGGATCAGCTCGTGATTCTAATTTGAATGATCTCAAGCAAATTCAGATTTGAATGAATATGGTACTCGGTATTAAGTATCCATAGGGACATAATGGAGACTTAGGCTCTCCGAAACATGTCGCGCATAGTGCATAACTTAGACCTAAAAATGATTCAGTAACAATCTAACACGACATCGAAGTGGGTAACATTTTCTATTCTATTCCAGCTGTGTCATCGACCTCCTACCGGTCAAAGACACTTTCTATCTCACCCTCGACGCTACCGCGGAGAGCTGCGACAGCGGCACGGGATACATCTGTCTGACTATACATCCGGACTATTCTGACGACTATACCAAACTGTTGGAACCGTTAACACAGGCTTGTGAAAATAGTGAAGTGATCGAGTGAGTATTTTAATACAATTTTAGAGTAATTGTTAACTGTGACATTGCAAAGACAGCGGCACGGGATACATCTGTCTGACTATACATCCGGACTATTCTGACGACTATACCAAACTGTTGGAACCGTTAACACAGGCTTGTGAAAATAGTGAAGTGATCGAGTGAGTATTTTAATACAATTTTAGAGTAATTGTTAACTGTGACATTGCAAAGACAGCGGCACGGGATACATCTGTCTGACTATACATCCGGACTATTCTGACGACTATACCAAACTGTTGGAGCCGTTGACACAGGCTTGTGAAAATAGCGAGGTGATCGAGTGAGTATTTGAATATAATTGTTAACTATGATATTGCAAAGACAGCGGCACGGGATACATCTGTCTGACTATACATCCGGACTATTCTGACGACTATACCAAACTGTTGGAGCCGTTGACACAGGCTTGTGAAAATAGCGAGGTGATCGAGTGAGTATTTGAATATAATTGTTAACTATGATATTGCAAAGACAGCGGCACGGGATACATCTGTCTGACTATACATCCGGACTATTCTGACGACTATACCAAACTGTTGGAGCCGTTGACACAGGCTTGTGAAAATAGCGAGGTGATCGAGTGAGTATTTGAATATAATTGTTAACTATGATATTGCAAAGACAGCGGCACGGGATACATCTGTCTGACTATACATCCGGACTATTCTGACGACTATACCAAACTGTTGGAGCCGTTAACACAGGCTTGTGAAAATAGCGAGGTGATCGAGTGAGTATTTGAATATTCATCATCATCATCATCATCATCATCAGCCTATGTTAGTCCACTGCTGGACGTAGGCCTCTCCTATTAACTATGCGTATAGACGCATTAGGAGGTAAATGCCCATAATCGCCACGCTGGGCAAGCGGATTGGCGATCGCAGTAATGTGCAGTAATGATTTGAATATTATTTTAGATTAATTGTTAAGTGACATTGCAAAGACAGCGGCACGGGATACATCTGTCTGACTATACATCCGGACTATTCTGACGACTATACCAAACTGTTGGAGCCGTTAACACAGGCTTGTGAAAATAGCGAGGTGATCGAGTGAGTATTTGAATATTATTTTAGATTAATTGTTAAGTGACATTGCAAAGACAGCGGCACGGGATACATCTGTCTGACTATACATCCGGACTATTCTGACGACTATACCAAACTGTTGGAGCCGTTCGCACAGGCTTGTGAAAATAGCGAGGTGATCGAGTGAGTATTTTAATACAATTTTAGAGTAATTGTTAACTGTGACATTGCAAAGACAGTGCCACGGGATACATCTTCTAGTTTCTTAGACATATTGATTATTTTTGACCTAAATAAGCTTCCCTTTCTTCTTCTTCTACTTAAGAGCCTGGCTCTTGTCGGTGGAGTAAACGCCTTATTAAAGCTTCCCTTTAATTTAACGGAAATCAATAAAAACACGGTGTAGAATAGAATTTCGTTTGTTTGAGGAGAATAAGAAATAGAATACGTTAAACTAAAAACAATTGTATGCCCTATTACATATATCTTTACATTATACATTTCTCAAAATTCATTACATTTATATAATTATTCTGACTATTAGAGACTTCATCTGTAGTTAATGTACCATATCTGTATTTAATATTAAATCAAATATATTTCGTTTTTAATTAATGCATGTTAGCTGTAAGATGTTACAAAACTATTATTTGAAAAAAAAAAGTCCCGCTGATTTTCTTGCCGGATTCTTCTCAGGCAGTGGTGTAGGGTTAGAACCGGAAGTAGCTTTTTTTTCTCTCATTCGCTATTTAGTTTAACGATTCAAAAGCGTTCGTTGCTGGGCCTAATTGAATAAAGAATATTTTGACTTTGAATAGAATTTTGTTTGTTTGAGGAGTATAAGAAATGGAAAAGAATTTTGTTTGTTTGAGGAGTATAAGATATAGAATAGAATTTTGTTTGTTTGAGGGGTATAAGAAATAGAATAGAATTTCGTTTGTGGATGGGAGGCTATTTTATTTTTATTATACATAGCCTAAAGGTTAATGAATGTTTTCATATCCGCAGGCCTCGTCCCGGCGACTTATTCGCGTACCTCGACCCCGCCGAGGGCGCGTATTACCGCGCTCGCTGTCTCTCTCCCACCCGCGCCGCCCTCATAGACGCCGCTCGTGTCGTCACCACCCAGCCCCCACACTGCCGCCGTCTGCCCGCCGCCTTGTCGCAGCTGCCGGAGTACTGCTGCCAGCTGTCCGCTACACTACAGGTATCACTACACAGCTCGCCTCGTCACCACCCACCACCCACACTGCCGCCGCCTGCCCGCCGCCTTGTCGCAGCTGCCGGAGTACTGCTGCCAGCTGTCCGCTACACTACAGGTATCACTACACAGCTCGCCTCGTCACCACCCACCACCCACACTGCCGCCGCCTGCCCGCCGCCTTGTCGCAGCTGCCGGAGTACTGCTGCCAGCTGTCCGCTACACTACAGGTATCACTACACAGCTCGCCTCGTCACCACCCACCCCCCACACTGCCGCCGCCTGCCCGCCGCCTTGTCGCAGCTGCCGGAGTACTGCTGCCAGCTGTCCGCTACACTACAGGTATCACTACACAGCTCGCCTCGTCACCACCCACCCCCCACACTGCCGCCGCCTGCCCGCCGCCTTGTCGCAGCTGCCGGAGTACTGCTGCCAGCTGTCCGCTACACTACAGGTATCACTACACAGCTCGCCTCGTCACCACCCACCCCCCACACTGCCGCCGCCTGCCCGCCGCCTTGTCGCAGCTGCCGGAGTACTGCTGCCAGCTGTCCGCTACACTACAGGTATCACTACACAGCTCGCCTCGTCACCACCCACCCCCCACACTGCCGCCGCCTGCCCGCCGCCTTGTCGCAGCTGCCGGAGTACTGCTGCCAGCTGTCCGCTACACTACAGGTATCACTACACAGCTCGCCTCGTCACCACCCACCACCCACACTGCCGCCGCCTGCCCGCCGCCTTGTCGCAGCTGCCGGAGTACTGCTGCCAGCTGTCCGCTACACTACAGGTATCACTACACAGCTCGCCTCGTCACCACCCACCACCCACACTGCCGCCGCCTGCCCGCCGCCTTGTCGCAGCTGCCGGAGTACTGCTGCCAGCTGTCCGCTACACTACAGGTATCACTACACAGCTCGCCTCGTCACCACCCACCCCCCACACTGCCGCCGCCTGCCCGCCGCCTTGTCGCAGCTGCCGGAGTACTGCTGCCAGCTGTCCGCTACACTACAGGTATCACTACACAGCTCGCCTCGTCACCACCCACCACCCACACTGCCGCCGCCTGCCCGCCGCCTTGTCGCAGCTGCCGGAGTACTGCTGCCAGCTGTCCGCTACACTACAGGTATCACTACACAGCTCGCCTCGTCACCACCCACCACCCACACTGCCGCCGCCTGCCCGCCGCCTTGTCGCAGCTGCCGGAGTACTGCTGCCAGCTGTCCGCTACACTACAGGTATCACTACACAGCTCGCCTCGTCACCACCCACCCCCCACACTGCCGCCGCCTGCCCGCCGCCTTGTCGCAGCTGCCGGAGTACTGCTGCCAGCTGTCCGCTACACTACAGGTATCACTACACAGCTCGCCTCGTCACCACCCACCACCCACACTGCCGCCGCCTGCCCGCCGCCTTGTCGCAGCTGCCGGAGTACTGCTGCCAGCTGTCCGCTACACTACAGGTATCACTACACAGCTCGCCTCGTCACCACCCACCCCCCACACTGCCGCCGCCTGCCCGCCGCCTTGTCGCAGCTGCCGGAGTACTGCTGCCAGCTGTCCGCTACACTACAGGTATCACTACACAGCTCGCCTCGTCACCACCCACCCCCCACACTGCCGCCGCCTGCCCGCCGCCTTGTCGCAGCTGCCGGAGTACTGCTGCCAGCTGTCCGCTACACTACAGGTATCACTACACAGCTCGCCTCGTCACCACCCACCACCCACACTGCCGCCGCCTGCCCGCCGCCTTGTCGCAGCTGCCGGAGTACTGCTGCCAGCTGTCCGCTACACTACAGGTATCACTACACAGCTCGCCTCGTCACCACCCACCCCCCACACTGCCGCCGCCTGCCCGCTACACTACAGGTACAGTCGACGACGTCGTCGTCAAAGATATCATAGTTTAGTTGCCAAAAATACAGGGTGGAAAGGGACGACGTTATTTCTCGTTACTGACCGAGTCTACCAACCATTACGATGAACTTTCAGTATGGGACCAACATCGAAATATTAAAAATAAATTAAGCCCTCATACAAAGTGAGTGATTAGTTAGAGTTCAATAGTATGGAAAAGTAAATTTTCCATGTACGCTTTCGATGTTGGTCCCATACTGAAAGTTCATCGTAATGGTTGGTAGACTCGGTCGGTAGCGGGAAGGAACGTCGTCCCTTTCCACCCTGTATATTTACACGACCTTAATGCCAAGGCAATAAAGTCGTGTAAATTTATTTTTGACATCGATTGTACCTATCACTACAGAAACACTTGTAATTTCAAACCACTATCACACTTTTGTTAAGAACTGTTTTTTGAGAAAAACTCGATATCAGTTTGACCATTAGACAGCTCTGTTAAAGAATTCAATTTCGAACCGTATGTATTTGTAATAGGGAATGCAAAAACCGGCCAAATTCAGCAACCGGTTTCGGTTACTGTTATGACCGTAAAAACCGGTTTTAACCGGTTAGGGCTCATGCATAAATCATGTGATGTTTTTTTGGCTACTTTTTGACCCCCCCCCCCCCTCCCCCATGGTGATGTTTGTTGAGTTTTGGCTAGCCCCCCCCCCCCCTCCTAGCAGTCTCACGTGTATTTTTTTCATTCAACTTTTCACGTTCGCTAGCGGAAATTGACAATATTTCTTAGTTTGTTCATCGTAAAAAAATACACGTGATGTCTCCTTGTACCCCCCCTCCCCTACCGTGATCTTTCGTGATGTTTTCTTGGACCCCCTCCCCCCCTATAGGACCTCGCGTGATTTATGCACAAGCCCTTATTTTAAATTACTGTAAATAAAGGTGTTAACTGGGTTAACGTTACAAATGAAAGGTTGTGTTGACGCCATTTGTCAACTTTAATGATTTTTATGATTTAAAACGATATCCGAGATAATCGCGGGAAAACATTAACACACAGTGAACAGATATTAGAACGCGGGCGAAGCCGCGGGTAACTGCTAGTAAATATACGATGGCGGTGAGGCTTAAACCCACGATTTTTTCGAGTCTTGCCCGTTAAAGGGTTAAAATAACACTATGTCTAACATAATCGACTCAAACGTTCTGAATAACTAAAGGATTTATCACAAATTTTTAATTGAAGTTTCTATTTATTAGATTTTCTTTTTATTTGACAAACGAACGTCCAACTCTGACTTGAAGCTTGAATTTGAAGTCCACGGAACTACGGAACCCTACACTGAGCATGGCCCGTGCCCGGTTTTTCATTTAATGTTAATTGTGTCTCAAATAACACTATAAATTTTCCAACAGCCAAAGGAGGAGCAAGTGCAATGCACCATAGTCTCCAAAACCGCTGACGTTTTGAACGTGTCCCTCGTGAGTGTTGAAAGCGGGGCGGCCCTCGGATCTGGCACTGTGCGGCGATGGCTGCCGCGGGTTGAATCCGCTCCCGTTACCGCTTCCGCCCCCGCTACCGCTTCCGCTCCCGCTGCTGTTTCCGCTCCCGCTGCCGCCTCTGCGCCTGCTATCGCGCCCGCTTCTGCGCCTGCTGCACAACCAAGTGGTAAGTATTTTTAGTCAAATAATATTTTAGAGCCTATACACCGTGTTTTTTTTTAATGCCGTTAAATTTAACAGGCTTCTTGGTACGTTAACTGGAGCTACCTGGTATATAGCTTTTAGACGAAATCGAAAACAATTTTTTTTTGTTTGTATACATAATAAATGAAATGGTAAGTGTGAGAGAACCTTAACACGTTCGACGCCGGTGACACACATACATATGTGACCGAAAAAACTGTATTCCTATGCCAGTGACACATACGTGTTCAAAGTAATCTCATTCTTATGCCACTAGCATTAATCAAGTTCTCACTCCTATGCCAGTCGCATCGAAATACGAACATTTTTGACACAAATGTGTGTCACCGGTATAGGAGTACAATCTTTTCGGTCACACATGAGTGTCACTGGCATAGGATTTCTACTTATGAGACAATTTCGATCGGCATAGTATAAGCACTTAGTGAAACAGTACCGGATGCGAACGTGTTAAGTGGCGTATTCTCTGAGCATAAAAAGTTTGTTTACTTGGATCATGACTTCGGCCTACGAACAAATAAAACATGGAAGCCGCACGCCTTACTAAATTGCCTTTCAAAAACGGTCTTGAATTTTAGTTCACAAGTGTCACATCAATGCATCACGGCAATGAATTAGAATGTCAACCTATAAAAACTTAAACCGCCGTTTATAAATAGTTGTGATTGGTCCATCAAAGTTTTGATTGGCGATATTCAATAAACATTTGTCAAAGATGTTGCGCCGAAATATGCGCGGTGTCACGAAAAGCGCTATGTCCTGCCCATCTTGGAACAATTGAACAATTATTTTTGGTGGCATTTTTGAGCTGGCGTTAGACGTCCATGTTATATATGGTCGCAGAGCTCTCCGAATCGCTAAACTGAAAGTTTGATAATACTCTTGATTATTTCTTACCAATACAAATCAAGTTCATCAACCCTTATGAAACGACTCCATTTTTCCCCAGCACCCTCGGACCCCCCACAAGTCCCACGCCCACCCGTGGCCACCAACAGCAGCGTCCTCTTAGTAGACGCGACCGCCCCACGACGCGTATTCGTGCGTACAGCCGACAGAGCCCAACAGGCGATATTCGACGAGTTAGTCTGCGAGGTCGCCATGTACGGCGCCGACGGTGAGTCCCACACTGTGGCCCACTCGGCCATCGGTCCCGTCGCCACCGACAGCACCGTGCCACGTGTTCGTACAGCCGACAGAGCCCAACAGGCGATATTCGACGAGTTAGTCTGCGAGGTCGCCATGTACGGCGCCGACGGTGAGTGCCGTACTGTTGAAAGTCAAAGTCAAAGTCAAATAATTCTTTATTCAAATTGGAATAGCAACAAACTCTTTTGAATCGTCTAGGTATTGAAACTACTTCCGGTTCGAAACCTACACCGCTGACCCAAGAAGAACCGGTAAGAAACTTGGCGGGAATTATTTTTTCAATCAATCATGGTTGAGGTGTGGTTTGACGTAGCAAATGATACAACGAAGTCTGAAGTATAACTGAATATATTTATTTGTTAAACAAGGCCTTTTATACTAAAATCCTATGTATTGAGTAAAGAAGGGATACCCATATAAGGCTGCAGGTCAAGGCAAGGTGCGTGGGTGTTCTAGGAAGTAGCTGGAATTACAGTAATCTGAGCCCAACGTTTATAGCTTTAATTTAGGTTAATTAATATAGGTTCCTTATTAGGAATGTCTATCAAGTTTCAATTAGGTTGCGATAATACAGGATTGAATATGTTAGGGCTATACAGGTTTGAATAGGTTGGGGCTACACTACACTGTGGCCCACTTGGCCATCGGTCCCGTCGCCACCGACAGCACCGTGCCACGTGTTCGTACAGCCGACAGAGCCCAACAGGCGATATTCGACGAGTTAGTCTGCGAGGTCGCCATGTACGGCGCCGACGGTGAGTCCCACACTGTGGCCCACTCGGCCATCGGTCCCGTCGCCACCGACAGCACCGTGCCACGTGTTCGTACAGCCGACAGAGCCCAACAGGCGATATTCGACGAATTAGTCTGCGAGGTGGCCATGTAGCTGTAACTGTAGGGCTGCCAACCAAAGATCACAGACATGCGGTACATTCGTGAATAAATTGCGGGACTTGGCTTTAAAATGCGGGACGCATGAGAAACTGTATTAAATGATAAAAATCGGCCAAGTGCGAGTCCGACTCGGTCACAAATGGTTCAGTACCCTGCAAATATATAAAAAATTACAGACTTCTTACGGGATTTCCTGTAAATTACTTTACATAAGGAACTATTTTCTGTAATTTTTGCCAAATAGTAAGCTCTGTAGTATCGGAGAAGGGGGGTGGTAATTTTCGCCTATTTTTCCCACTTCCAGCGTTCGTAAGCGTCGGTATACAGGTAGTATTCTCTGAAAAGCGGGACAATCGGCGTCCCGCGCGAACTCTTTGCGGGACCCATACTTTAGGGTCCCAGAAACGGGACGTCCCGCATATAGCGGGACGGTTGGCAGCTCTAGGTGAGTCCCACACTGTGGCCCACTCGGCCATCGGTCCCGTCGCCACCGACAGCACCGTGCCACGTGTTCGTACAGCCGACAGAGCCCAACAGGCGATATTCGACGAGCTGGTCTGCGAGGTCGCCATGTACGGCGCCGACGGTGAGTCCCACACTGTGGCCCACTCGGCCATCGGTCCCGTCGCCACCGACAGCACCGTGCCACGTGTTCGTACAGCCGACAGAGCCCAACAGGCGATATTCGACGAGCTGGTCTGCGAGGTCGCCATGTACGGCGCCGACGGTGAGTCCCACACTGTGGCCCACTCGGCCATCGGTCCCGTCGCCACCGACAGCACCGTGCCACGTGTTCGTACAGCCGACAGAGCCCAACAGGCGATATTCGACGAGCTGGTCTGCGAGGTCGCCATGTACGGCGCCGACGGTGAGTCCCACACTGTGGCCCACTCGGCCATCGGTCCCGTCGCCACCGACAGCACCGTGCCACGTGTTCGTACAGCCGACAGAGCCCAACAGGCGATATTCGACGAGTTAGTCTGCGAGGTCGCCATGTACGGCGCCGACGGTGAGTGCCGTACTGTTGAAAGTCAAAGTCAAAGTCAAATAATTCTTTATTCAAATTGGAATAGCAACAAACTCTTTTGAATCGTCTAGGTATTGAAACTACTTCCGGTTCGAAACCTACACCGCTGACCCAAGAAGAACCGGTAAGAAACTTGGCGGGAATTATTTTTTCAATCAATCATGGTTGAGGTGTGGTTTGACGTAGCAAATGATACAACGAAGTCTGAAGTATAACTGAATATATTTATTTGTTAAACAAGGCCTTTTATACTAAAATCCTATGTATTGAGTAAAGAAGGGATACCCATATAAGGCTGCAGGTCAAGGCAAGGTGCGTGGGTGTTCTAGGAAGTAGCTGGAATTACAGTAATCTGAGCCCAACGTTTATAGCTTTAATTTAGGTTAATTAATATAGGTTCCTTATTAGGAATGTCTATCAAGTTTCAATTAGATTGCGATAATACAGGATTGAATATGTTAGGGCTATACAGGATTGAATAGGTTGGGGCTACACTACACTGTGTCCCACTCGGCCATCGGTCCCGTCGCCACCGACAGCACCGTGCCACGTGTTCGTACAGCCGACAGAGCCCAACAGGCGATATTCGACGAGTTAGTCTGCGAGGTCGCCATGTACGGCGCCGACGGTGAGTGAGTCCCACACTGTGGCCCACTCGGCCATCGGTCCCGTCGCCACCGACAGCACCGTGCCACGTGTTCGTACAGCCGACAGAGCCCAACAGGCGATATTCGACGAGCTGGTCTGCGAGGTCGCCATGTACGGCGCCGACGGTGAGTCCCACACTGTGGCCCACTCGGCCATCGGTCCCGTCGCCACCGACAGCACCGTGCCACGTGTTCGTACAGCCGACAGAGCCCAACAGGCGATATTCGACGAGTTAGTCTGCGAGGTCGCCATGTACGGCGCCGACGGTGAGTCCCACACTGTGGCCCACTCGGCCATCGGTCCCGTCGCCACCGACAGCACCGTGCCACGTGTTCGTACAGCCGACAGAGCCCAACAGGCGATATTCGACGAGTTAGTCTGCGAGGTCGCCATGTACGGCGCCGACGGTGAGTCCCACACTGTGGCCCACTCGGCCATCGGTCCCGTCGCCACCGACAGCACCGTGCCACGTGTTCGTACAGCCGACAGAGCCCAACAGGCGATATTCGACGAGTTAGTCTGCGAGGTCGCCATGTACGGCGCCGACGGTGAGTCCCACACTGTGGCCCACTCGGCCATCGGTCCCGTCGCCACCGACAGCACCGTGCCACGTGTTCGTACAGCCGACAGAGCCCAACAGGCGATATTCGACGAGTTAGTCTGCGAGGTCGCCATGTACGGCGCCGACGGTGAGTCCCACACTGTGGCCCACTCGGCCATCGGTCCCGTCGCCACCGACAGCACCGTGCCACGTGTTCGTACAGCCGACAGAGCCCAACAGGCGATATTCGACGAGTTAGTCTGCGAGGTCGCCATGTACGGCGCCGACGGTGAGTCCCACACTGTGGCCCACTCGGCCATCGGTCCCGTCGCCACCGACAGCACCGTGCCACGTGTTCGTACAGCCGACAGAGCCCAACAGGCGATATTCGACGAGTTAGTCTGCGAGGTCGCCATGTACGGCGCCGACGGTGAGTCCCACACTGTGGCCCACTCGGCCATCGGTCCCGTCGCCACCGACAGCACCGTGCCACGTGTTCGTACAGCCGACAGAGCCCAACAGGCGATATTCGACGAGCTGGTCTGCGACAGCACTCTCGGACCCCCTTCAAGTCCCACGGCCACTACTTAGCCACAAACAATACTTACAACAATAGCGTGGTAAGTAGTAAAGTTCAATTTCGCTTTAGAGTCCGGTATACTTTTGAAAGTGAAAATCGTTAATAATGAATTAACGCAATTGTTAAGATAAAATGTACCATTGATATTACAAAAAAATTGTTTTGATAAATATATATTATTATTTAGTATCCAAAAATACGATTATAAGTGGACGTAGTTTAGGGAAAAGGATTCGACCCACAAAAATGTGTTAATAAAACTTCAACCTTCTGTCAAAAACAAAAAGTCATTCTTTTCAATGACAATTTTTTCAGGTTGGATCCTTTTCGCTAAACTACGTCCAAGTAGCCTTGTTCTGCGAGGACGTTGATTCATACAATACTGTATCTGGGTGGATTTCATCAAGAAAATTTTCACCATACAAATTTTTTTTTTTTTTCTTTTATTAATTAAATGCATAAATATGTATCTAGAATTGTTAAGTTATATTTATTAGAGTATCTTGTTATGATTCCACACTAATTTGATGCATAATTTCGAAATTATAGGCATCAAAAATATTTTACACGAGATGGTGATGACGACCATGCCATGGTTATGATTTTTTAATGGATGGTGATGATACTATGTGTATGGTAATGACGATTTACTATATCATAAGATTCATAAGGGTATTAAATCAAACAATTTTCAGTCAAATCAACAATGTATTTTCAAAGCGCCTTTGAATGTTTGTAGTTTATTCCAAACTTCCAAGCGAGTTTAGTTCCTGTCTCCTTACATTCCTGTACCAAAGAAGATTTTGTCGCTGGCTTCTTTAGCGTCTTCACTGCTGCCTGACTATCCGTGTATATGACCACGGCCCTCGTCTGCTGCACTTGCTCCTTTATGAGCCTTACGCACCGTAGTATGGCACAAACTTCTGCCTGAAACACACTCGTATACCTACCAAGTGGGACAGATACCTTTTCCCCCAATTTCGAGATAACTATATAGTAGGTATGCCTGCTCCAGCTAGACCTGTGGAGCTTCTTATCGAACCGTCAGTGAAGCATATCAACGTTGGATGTGCGACGTTTACCTTCCAGTTGTCCCTCTCCCCAATATGTACTCTATATTTCTTATCGAATATCTTCTCCCTCTTTATGAGGTCATTGTGAGTTACCATCATTTCCATTTTAGACAGTACCCTATCTCGTATTAGTTCGTGTCGCTTGTGTACGCAACTTCCTCTCCATTCCTTGTATGCCTTCATTCGGTACCACTGTTCCATGGTCCTCTTTTCCGCTTCTATATGTAGCGCCTTTATACCTAGTATTACCTCTAAGGCGTGTGTTGGGTTGTCGGGTTGCCTCTGCACCTTTGCTAGGTACCTCTGATATTTCTTAATATGTGCTCTGTGCCACCAGACCATCGCTCCATATAGTACTCGGGAAGTATTATCGCCTTGGAGATCCATTCCAATATCCTCGACTTTAACCCCCATTTCCTTCACACCGCTCTTTTGTATTGATACAGTGTTCTTATGGCTTTCGCCGTTTGTTCTTTTACATGAGTTTTGTACCTGAGCGTGCTACCCAGAGTCACCCCCAGATACTTTTGCTCGTTTACCAACTCCAGCTCCTTGTCATGTACCCTTATGGGCCTCATCTCTTCTGTCTTCCTTTTGTTAGTGAATAACACGAGCTTCGTTTTTGATGGATTTAAATCCAGCCTCTCTCTCTGCACCATTCCAGCACTTTTTGGATACTACTGGCCATTATGTCCCTTATGGTGCTTAGTACCGGTCCACGTTCGACTATATAGCACTCCGTCATCGGAGTAAGCTTGCATATATAGGCCCCCCTTATTTTCTTCACTAATGAGTACAAGTCCACCCTGTGGGAAACCTCTTTTAGGACTAATTGACTGTTTATATTCCGCCCAGTGTCGCCTTTATATATCTACACTTGAGCAATTTCCCTATCCATAGCGCTATTGTCTTGTTGACTCCTTCCCTTCTCAGACTTTTCTCTATCGCTGAACATTTAATGGCACTTGCTACTACAAGAAAAACCCAAAATTATGGACCAATTTACAAAAATTGTCAACTCCATACATACAGGATCACAACCATCCATTGCTTCAGTACCGGTATTGACACGCCCGGTGTTGACTATTTCACACAAAATCCTAGATTATTTTAGAACACTAATACTTAAAGCAACGTCAACGCCTCACAAGTAAGTTCCTTTAAGGTTACGTATTCCCAAGTAATTAGTTTAAATATTATTCAATTACTTACTGTAAACCACTCGTGGATGGTTATGACGCCACAGCGTGTTAATCACTTATTGCAGTCACATTTTTATGATTTTTTTTGGTTTGAGCCCGCAAAGACAAACGTGTACTCGGTTCCGCTGTTTCACCTGAATTGAGGAGGCGGGCGTGGGTACACCCGGTATATTTAGACGCACGAGTACAAAACTACCTCAACTTTGACAGTGCGCTTACGGTGTTGATGAATTTTTGGTGTTAAACTTTTAAATATTTTAAATAGTACTTACGCGATGAAGGATTTTTATCATATTTTTTTGAACGTTTAACAACAATATTTAAAAACGATTACTGAAGTAAAATTCGCAATCGTACGTTTGATTTGCGATAATTTTCAGTACAAATATGGAGGTTCAGATTTTTTTGTTAGATGGTGATGACTTTTGACATATAAAACATTTTATTAAAATGAAACTATTTAGATTTCGATTATTTTGATCAAAGGGCCTTAAAGATAAAACTACTGAATAACGAAAAGAATAAAAATCAAAGTAAAAAACCTAAACTATATTTTTTTAAACACCGAAACGCAACTTTTTTCCGAGTTTTGAAATCCACCCATCTAGGTTTTCCAATATAAATTTTCATGTCCTCTAATATAATTTATAATATTTTTATTAGACATGAATCGATGTTTATGATGACATTACTATTTTTATGAAATTTGCTTTACAAGTACTCTAATTTATCTACTAAACTCATAAAGTTAGAATCCGCGCTGGCGCTTAATAGAGAAAGGAAGCGTGTGAAAGGGAAGTCACCAGTCATATGCTATTACACGAGTGCAAAAGAGATAGAAAACAATCCCAAAAGCGTACCCACTTTCGAAGTGACATATCAGCCGTATCAACCTTCTCGACAGAGACTGTTATTTAAAAGTGATTTTATATTTAATTCTAGTAAGAAGTAAATTTACACAAATAATTAAACCGATATGGTATCGTGTAGTGTAAAGGATTGCCCTATTACCCACCGAAGAAATGACGGCAAACACTCGTTTCACAGGTAAATATGATTTGCCGCTTGATTGTTTTCAAACGATATTTTGTCGATTTAGTAGGAAAAATCGTGTAAATTATCACATTCTGGCATTAATTGTTAGTTGTCCTATGACTGTGCGCTAATAATTTATCAAAATAGTTAATATTAAAGGATATTTTGTGTAAAAATATAAATTGTCACGCTACGGTAGAGCTTGACTAAATGTTGAACTACCAATATCGATATTCGTTCGATAACATACCTAATCAGTCTATTACATTACAATGCCGTCATAGTCCCAGATTTTAAATACGAATGTGTATTTAACAAACTTGAAGGACTTTACTATGTTTTGTGAGATTTTTTTGATAATATACGATTTTTATTATTTCTGTTAAATTTAAGGGCTACGCCAGATAATAAATTCACACACGTTTGCAATTTGTAATTTAACACCCTCAATTCACATTGTAATATGAAACGTATGGCAAAAAAACGATGAATAAAATACCATGTTGTCGATAAAACAGTCAAAAATCGATAGATAATTGCTGTGTTGTAATAGGCAACCCTATTCCTGACCACACATAGACAAATTTACGCACACACTTGCGTTTCGTTTTTGGTTACGCTTTTAATCGTTGTCGATCATTCTTTGTCATTTTAGTTCTGTGACTAAACTATGGTATTTTTTCTTAAAATTGTTCTAGCTAAATTCGTATTTATTCGAAAAATATGTATAAAAATTAAAAAAAGTGTTCCACTTATTCCTTAGACGACTTATCATGAAACAGCTCCTAGATTGAGGTACATTATTAAAAAACTAAGAAGAAAAATAAAAAAGTACTCCACTTATTCCTTTAGAATTGAAATGATCTTCCGTTATATGTTAAAATACTTGCAGGATTCTTTTTAGTTACTCCAATAAACTATCGCAAAGATAATCAATTTCGTAAAATAACTACACCGGAGCCTTAAATAGTCGTGAACGCGTGACGTACGGGGCTCGGCGTATTCCTACGCCGTCTGGCGGTCAAAAGGTTATTATTGGGCGCCAATTTTGTAAGTGACGATCTAATAACTTGTAATGTTTTCCCTACAGAAGCCACCCCGCGCCTAACAGAGCTGCCCACAGCTGGACAGACAGTGGTCGCTCGCTTCACGGACGGGCATCATTACCGCGCGCTCGTCCAGCGAGTCAGCTCCAAGCACAAACGCTGCCTGCTGGAGTTGGTCGAGTATGGTGAGTGTCTACATGATCTGTCACATGTCACAGCCACCCCGCGGCTAACAGTGCCCACAGCTGGACAGACAGTGGTCGCTCGCTTCACGGACGGGCATCATTACCGTCCAGCGAGTCAGCTCCAAGCACAAGCGCTGCCTGCTGGAGTTGGTCGAGTATGGTGAGTGTCTACATGATCTGTCACATGTCACAGCCACCCCGCGGCTAACAGTGCCCACAGCTGGACAGACAGTGGTCGCTCGCTTCACGGACGGGCATCATTACCGTCCAGCGAGTCAGCTCCAAGCACAAGCGCTGCCTGCTGGAGTTGGTCGAGTATGGTGAGTGTCTACATGATCTGTCACATGTCACAGCCACCCCGCGGCTAACAGTGCCCACAGCTGGACAGACAGTGGTCGCTCGCTTCACGGACGGGCATCATTACCGTCCAGCGAGTCAGCTCCAAGCACAAGCGCTGCCTGCTGGAGTTGGTCGAGTATGGTGAGTGTCTACATGATCTGTCACATGTCACAGCCACCCCGCGGCTAACAGTGCCCACAGCTGGACAGACAGTGGTCGCTCGCTTCACGGACGGGCATCATTACCGTCCAGCGAGTCAGCTCCAAGCACAAGCGCTGCCTGCTGGAGTTGGTCGAGTATGGTGAGTGTCTACATGATCTGTCACATGTCACAGCCACCCCGCGGCTAACAGTGCCCACAGCTGGACAGACAGTGGTCGCTCGCTTCACGGACGGGCATCATTACCGTCCAGCGAGTCAGCTCCAAGCACAAGCGCTGCCTGCTGGAGTTGGTCGAGTATGGTGAGTGTCTACATGATCTGTCACATGTCACAGCCACCCCGCGGCTAACAGTGCCCACAGCTGGACAGACAGTGGTCGCTCGCTTCACGGACGGGCATCATTACCGTCCAGCGAGTCAGCTCCAAGCACAAGCGCTGCCTGCTGGAGTTGGTCGAGTATGGTGAGTGTCTACATGATCTGTCACATGTCACAGCCACCCCGCGGCTAACAGTGCCCACAGCTGGACAGACAGTGGTCGCTCGCTTCACGGACGGGCATCATTACCGTCCAGCGAGTCAGCTCCAAGCACAAGCGCTGCCTGCTGGAGTTGGTCGAGTATGGTGAGTGTCTACATGATCTGTCACATGTCACAGCCACCCCGCGGCTAACAGTGCCCACAGCTGGACAGACAGTGGTCGCTCGCTTCACGGACGGGCATCATTACCGTCCAGCGAGTCAGCTCCAAGCACAAGCGCTGCCTGCTGGAGTTGGTCGAGTATGGTGAGTGTCTACATGATCTGTCACATGTCACAGCCACCCCGCGGCTAACAGTGCCCACAGCTGGACAGACAGTGGTCGCTCGCTTCACGGACGGGCATCATTACCGTCCAGCGAGTCAGCTCCAAGCACAAGCGCTGCCTGCTGGAGTTGGTCGAGTATGGTGAGTGTCTACATGATCTGTCACATGTCACAGCCACCCCGCGGCTAACAGTGCCCACAGCTGGACAGACAGTGGTCGCTCGCTTCACGGACGGGCATCATTACCGTCCAGCGAGTCAGCTCCAAGCACAAGCGCTGCCTGCTGGAGTTGGTCGAGTATGGTGAGTGTCTACATGATCTGTCACATGTCACAGCCACCCCGCGGCTAACAGTGCCCACAGCTGGACAGACAGTGGTCGCTCGCTTCACGGACGGGCATCATTACCGTCCAGCGAGTCAGCTCCAAGCACAAGCGCTGCCTGCTGGAGTTGGTCGAGTATGGTGAGTGTCTACATGATCTGTCACATGTCACAGCCACCCCGCGGCTAACAGTGCCCACAGCTGGACAGACAGTGGTCGCTCGCTTCACGGACGGGCATCATTACCGTCCAGCGAGTCAGCTCCAAGCACAAGCGCTGCCTGCTGGAGTTGGTCGAGTATGGTGAGTGTCTACATGATCTGTCACATGTCACAGCCACCCCGCGGCTAACAGTGCCCACAGCTGGACAGACAGTGGTCGCTCGCTTCACGGACGGGCATCATTACCGTCCAGCGAGTCAGCTCCAAGCACAAGCGCTGCCTGCTGGAGTTGGTCGAGTATGGTGAGTGTCTACATGATCTGTCACATGTCACAGCCACCCCGCGGCTAACAGTGCCCACAGCTGGACAGACAGTGGTCGCTCGCTTCACGGACGGGCATCATTACCGTCCAGCGAGTCAGCTCCAAGCACAAGCGCTGCCTGCTGGAGTTGGTCGAGTATGGTGAGTGTCTACATGATCTGTCACATGTCACAGCCACCCCGCGGCTAACAGTGCCCACAGCTGGACAGACAGTGGTCGCTCGCTTCACGGACGGGCATCATTACCGTCCAGCGAGTCAGCTCCAAGCACAAGCGCTGCCTGCTGGAGTTGGTCGAGTATGGTGAGTGTCTACATGATCTGTCACATGTCACAGCCACCCCGCGGCTAACAGTGCCCACAGCTGGACAGACAGTGGTCGCTCGCTTCACGGACGGGCATCATTACCGTCCAGCGAGTCAGCTCCAAGCACAAGCGCTGCCTGCTGGAGTTGGTCGAGTATGGTGAGTGTCTACATGATCTGTCACATGTCACAGCCACCCCGCGGCTAACAGTGCCCACAGCTGGACAGACAGTGGTCGCTCGCTTCACGGACGGGCATCATTACCGTCCAGCGAGTCAGCTCCAAGCACAAGCGCTGCCTGCTGGAGTTGGTCGAGTATGGTGAGTGTCTACATGATCTGTCACATGTCACAGCCACCCCGCGGCTAACAGTGCCCACAGCTGGACAGACAGTGGTCGCTCGCTTCACGGACGGGCATCATTACCGTCCAGCGAGTCAGCTCCAAGCACAAGCGCTGCCTGCTGGAGTTGGTCGAGTATGGTGAGTGTCTACATGATCTGTCACATGTCACAGCCACCCCGCGGCTAACAGTGCCCACAGCTGGACAGACAGTGGTCGCTCGCTTCACGGACGGGCATCATTACCGTCCAGCGAGTCAGCTCCAAGCACAAGCGCTGCCTGCTGGAGTTGGTCGAGTATGGTGAGTGTCTACATGATCTGTCACATGTCACAGCCACCCCGCGGCTAACAGTGCCCACAGCTGGACAGACAGTGGTCGCTCGCTTCACGGACGGGCATCATTACCGTCCAGCGAGTCAGCTCCAAGCACAAGCGCTGCCTGCTGGAGTTGGTCGAGTATGGTGAGTGTCTACATGATCTGTCACATGTCACAGCCACCCCGCGGCTAACAGTGCCCACAGCTGGACAGACAGTGGTCGCTCGCTTCACGGACGGGCATCATTACCGTCCAGCGAGTCAGCTCCAAGCACAAGCGCTGCCTGCTGGAGTTGGTCGAGTATGGTGAGTGTCTACATGATCTGTCACATGTCACAGCCACCCCGCGGCTAACAGTGCCCACAGCTGGACAGACAGTGGTCGCTCGCTTCACGGACGGGCATCATTACCGTCCAGCGAGTCAGCTCCAAGCACAAGCGCTGCCTGCTGGAGTTGGTCGAGTATGGTGAGTGTCTACATGATCTGTCACATGTCACAGCCACCCCGCGGCTAACAGTGCCCACAGCTGGACAGACAGTGGTCGCTCGCTTCACGGACGGGCATCATTACCGTCCAGCGAGTCAGCTCCAAGCACAAGCGCTGCCTGCTGGAGTTGGTCGAGTATGGTGAGTGTCTACATGATCTGTCACATGTCACAGCCACCCCGCGGCTAACAGTGCCCACAGCTGGACAGACAGTGGTCGCTCGCTTCACGGACGGGCATCATTACCGTCCAGCGAGTCAGCTCCAAGCACAAGCGCTGCCTGCTGGAGTTGGTCGAGTATGGTGAGTGTCTACATGATCTGTCACATGTCACAGCCACCCCGCGGCTAACAGTGCCCACAGCTGGACAGACAGACTTCCGATTTAAGTTATAAGGCAAGGTAAGTATTTAAAGGCATTATTTGTGTATTTATTTAACACAAATATTTGTTTCTTGGTCATAGCCGTCCTATGTATTTAAGTATCTATATGTATCTATCTATTATATATATCGTCGCCTGGTACCCACATCACAAGCCTTAATTGAGTTTACCGTGGGACTAGGTCGATTTGTGTAAAATGCAACAATATATTTATTTATTTAAGTCTCACTTAATTCCCAGAAGGTTGGTTGAATCGATACTAATCAAGGTATGTAAAGTTAATATTAGTTTTGTTTTACAGTCGTGGCCAGATAATTAGGAACAAGATTTTTTTCCCCATACAACTGCCTGCAAACAGGGCTTTGCAAATTTGATAATAATTTAAGAAATAATTGACCATTTTTTGTTTATTAATATCAGAACTTATCTATGATTAAATAAGGTATACTGGAACGTATTGCAAAGTTCCATAAAATACCTATCTTGAAAAATATGGATGACCCCATAAACACTTCAACCTAATTAAGAACAAAATGTATGAAATCGTTCCTAATTAAGTTGAAGTGTCTATGGCGTCATCCATATTTTTCAATTTAGGTATTTTTTAGAACTTTGCAATACGTCCCAGTATACCTTATTTAATCATGGATAAGTTCTGATATTAATAAAGAAAAATGGTCAAATATTTTTTAAATTATTATCAAATTTGCAAAGCCCTGTTTGCAGGCAGTTGTATGAGAAAAAAAATTTTGTTCCTAATTATCTGGCCACGACTGTATATACGTTAAGTTCTAGGTTATGGATATTTAGCCAATCGACAACTTTGGTTAGGGTATTGTGCAAAAGAGAATTCAGGTTATTGTTTATATTCATGTATGGAAAAACTATGGAAATATCGTCTGCAAAGAGGACACAATTATTGTTAAATATTTTTGGCAGTTCATTGATATAAATTAAAAATAATAGGCATCCAAGATTACTACCTTGTGGGATTGAACCTGACAGGGCTTTGGATTCCGACTGTATGTTTTCCAATGTGTGATAAATTGAAATGTCCGTCACTTATTTGTCCATAATATATTTATTACATGTCATATACCTAAGAAAAATTACCGAAGTTTACCAACGCTAGAGGTGGGATTTGTAATTTGTACCCACGTCTTCAGCTTTCGCCGCTGATGCCTAAACCACTCGGCTACTCCAGCTTAACGGACACCGGTGAATTTCTCGGGTATGCAATCTGTATAAGGCTAGGCGCCTTTGACCATACTCTGAAGGGCAAGCAATACGTGCTAGCCGGCTCCTAAATCAACTAAAAAAAATTGTTGTTCCACAATAGGGCTTTTAATTACTCGAGTTATTCCTCTTACCGACCGTGATGCATACAATGTTTTTCATCACACTTGCGGACAAAAATTTAAGCTTTAAGACTAGTACATTGTGCACCAAGGGAGGTAAGTACGGAATAGGGATGATGTGATGACTGTAGTTAAAATAAATTATTTAACATTATGCACGACATAATACACGAAGAAATTATTACTAAGATATAGATTGCAGTAATTTTTGTACAGAACTTCTATTTAATAAATTGAAAAGAACTTAAAAGAGTAGGTCATTTGGCAGTACTCAAACGTGACGTCACTTTTGAGTATTTCATATAAAATTCCATAGTGGCATCATAGTGGCGATCGTTTTGACAGTTCGAAAAAAGATGCTGATTTGACTTGCCAGTCATCATGCCTATTATTAACGAAAGTGTTAGAAGCCCGATGCCGTTAGGCGGAGGGCTTTTATGACTCGAGTTAGTATTCCGCTTACCTACCGTGATGCATACAATGTTTTTCATCACACTTGCCCACAAAAAAATAAGTTTTAAGACATAATATTATTAAATGACGTACTGACATTTTTACTTCTCCCTAGGGAATTTCACTTTTCTATTACTCCCGCTACGCATGCAATCAAAGGCGCGCTTAGACAACAAGTGTGATTATATAGTACATTACTACACAAGTGCGAAAAACATGAAATTCGAAATGAGTGGCGATGTTTTAAAACACGACCGATAGGGAGTGTTTTAAATCGACACGAGTTACGAATTTCGTTTTTGCATGTGTCTCGTTCGACGTTTTTTAGTACAGATGGCCCTCCGAAGTTTTGGACTTGACGTAAAATGACCCACTTCTCGCACTAGAGCCTAAAAAGTACACCATCTGTACTAAAAAATATCTTTTTAGCATGGCACTCGTTTCGAATTTCATGTTTTTCGCACTTTTGTCGTAATGTACTCAGTCTATCTCAGTCCACTGCTGGACGTAGGCCTCTCCTATTAACTATACTATGCATAATGTACTATTAACACGAAATTAAAAAATGTATATTAAACTGGCCGTCTCTTCCAGGCAACTCCTTAATAATCGACGACCTCAAAGCCCTCTCCTATTAACTATACTATGCGTAATGTACTATTAACACAAAATTTAAAAAAATGTATATTAAACTGGCCGTCTCTTCCAGGCGACTCCATAATAATCGACGACCTCAAAGCCATCTCCTATTAACTATACCAGCGGTCGGCAACCGGCGGCCCGCGAAGGGGTCAGTTGCGGCCCGCGAACCTCCTTGACTATTTTGTGTATCGTGTATGTTAAAATCACGAACCTCATCAATTGCCATACACATTAACAGAAAACCTAGTTATAAATCGGAGGCGACAATTATTATTATTAAAATATATGTATTTCGAGTCAGTGGCATGGCAACAGACAGAAACAGCAAAATAAAAATAGTAAAGGGACAAGATTTAATAAGAGTATAGGTACAGTCACGTCTAATAATATGTATACATTTCAGAACGTATGTCAAAGGCATAATGATCAAAATTGTATACATATTATTAGAGCCGACCGTACAATTCAAATAATAAATAATTGAAAATCGAAATGCAATTTATCTTTGCAGTCGGGCACTAAATTATTAAAAAAAAAGAAACATGCATTTTTCGACGTATTGCCGTGATAGTAAATTCGTCTACCTTATCTTTGAACGTTAATTTTGTACCGGGTTTCAGAGGCGAAATAAGAACTTCTTGAGTCATGACACGCTTGGCCTCGCAGGCTGTTGCGCCTCTGTCGGACGCTCCGGGTCTTCAGCCCTACGCGCAGCTCGGCCTGCGGCCTTCTCAAGGGTTCGAAGCGAACCGTTCGGGTCTCCGGCCCTCCAGTTCGCTTGTTAAGACAGTTAGGTCGGGCAGTTGTACCGCGTGGGCTCGAACGTGACGTTCCGGGGCTTCGGCCCTACGCGCAGCTCGGCTTGCGGCCTTCGCAAGGATTCGAAGCGAACTGTCGGGTCTTCGGCCCTCCAGTTCGTTTGTTAAGACAGTTAGGTAGGGCAGTTGTACCGCGTGGGCTCGTTCGAGACACTCCGGGCCTTCGGCCCTACGCGCAGCTCAACCTTCGGCCCTCTGGCTGGGTTTATTTAGCTACTGGGGTAGTTGAACGCTTGGTAGCTAAATTTTCTCGGAGCTCGACCTTCGGCCTCGCTTTAAATAACTTAGAGGTGGCACGCTGGGGGCTCGCTTAGATTTACATCGGTTCGGGCAATGTTCCGTCCCTTCCGCAGCGAGGCCTTCAACCACGCCCAAAATTACTAGGGTTCGGAACCGCGAAGTGAAGTTCCGGGCCTTTGATCCTCCGCAAGGTCGGTCTACGGCCTCCCGACCTGAAAGCTCACCCTTTGGTCTCGCTTAATTTACGCGGGATTTTGGCTTTATGTTCCGAATCGTGAATTTTTTAAAAAAAAATTTAGGCTATCACTCCTGGCCCACATAATGCCCGTATGCCAAAACCTAATCTTTCTACCTCTCCAAATCTACCTAAGTAGGGCAGTTAAGCAGTTATACTTATACCGCGTGGGCTCGATCGTTACGCTCCGGGCCTTCGGCCCTACGCGGAGCTCGGCTTTCGGCCCTCTGGCTGGGTTTATTTAGCTTCTGGGGTTGAACTCTTGGTAGCTAAATTTTCTCGGAGCTCGGCCTTCGGCCTCGCTTCAAATTACTTAGATTTGCCTCACTCGGGATTTCGACTTTTTGTTTCGGGGCGCCGTCATCTTGAATTATTTCCATATTTTTTTCAAGGTATCAGTCCTGGCCCACATAGTACTTGTATGCCAAATTTCAGCGCGATCGGACCATTATTTTAAAAGTTTCATATAAATGCCTTTTTGTCCAATAAATAAAATAAAAAAAAATTGGAATCTGGAGAGCCCAAAAGTCACGCATTCGGATTTCCAGTTTCCACCCCCACGGATAAAATAAAATATATAAAAAATCGTCGATAAGATGTTATTTGCATAATAATATATAGGTATTATAAATATTAGATGTCATATCCAAAGAAAGAAAAGAAAAACGACCAAGATCACCTATGTCCGAGGTGGGGATCGAACCCACGTACTCAGCTTTCGCGGCTGATGCCTGTACCCCTCGGCCACTCGGTCTTAGCAACCACCGGTCAAATTTCTCGGGTATATGCAATCCCTTACAAGGCTAGATATAGGTATTGCTATATTCGACTCTCCCTTATTGACAACCGATAATGTGAGTATTTTTTTCGAACAAAACCTACATATTAACAAAGTGCGGCCCGCGTCAATTTCGTTAACTACTATGTGGCCCTTGGATGCTAAAAGGTTGCCGACCCCTGAACTATACTATGCGTAATGTACTATTAACACGAAATTAAAAAAATGTATATTAAACTGGCCGTCTCTTCCAGGCAACTCCATAATAATCGACGACCTGAAAGCCCTCTGCCCATGTCCGGCGCAGTTCTCGCTATCGTCCCGGCCGACGCTCACGTCGCACGTGTGGCTCGACATGGAGCAGGCCTCGCTCTCTGACGCCGCCGTCGCTTACCTGGACAAGCTGAAGGACGATGCGCTCCAGTTGACTCTGGTTAGTAACACGCTGCCCTCTGTCCGTGTCCGGCGCAGTTCTCGCTATCGTCCCGGCCGACGCTCACGTCGCACGTGTGGCTCGACATGGAGCAGGCCGAGCTCTCTGACGCCGCCGTCGCTTACCTGGACAAGCTGAAGGACGATGCGCTCCAGTTGACTCTGGTTAGTAACACGCTGCCCTCTGTCCGTGTCCGGCGCAGTTCTCGCTATCGTCCCGGCCGACGCTCACGTCGCACGTGTGGCTCGACATGGAGCAGGCCGAGCTCTCTGACGCCGCCGTCGCTTACCTGGACAAGCTGAAGGACGATGCGCTCCAGTTGACTCTGGTTAGTAACACGCTGCCCTCTGTCCGTGTCCGGCGCAGTTCTCGCTATCGTCCCGGCCGACGCTCACGTCGCACGTGTGGCTCGACATGGAGCAGGCCGAGCTCTCTGACGCCGCCGTCGCTTACCTGGACAAGCTGAAGGACGATGCGCTCCAGTTGACTCTGGTTAGTAACACGCTGCCCTCTGTCCGTGTCCGGCGCAGTTCTCGCTATCGTCCCGGCCGACGCTCACGTCGCACGTGTGGCTCGACATGGAGCAGGCCGAGCTCTCTGACGCCGCCGTCGCTTACCTGGACAAGCTGAAGGACGATGCGCTCCAGTTGACTCTGGTTAGTAACACGCTGCCCTCTGTCCGTGTCCGGCGCAGTTCTCGCTATCGTCCCGGCCGACGCTCACGTCGCACGTGTGGCTCGACATGGAGCAGGCCTCGCTCTCTGACGCCGCCGTCGCTTACCTGGACAAGCTGAAGGACGATGCGCTCCAGTTGACTCTGGTTAGTAACACGCTGCCCTCTGTCCGTGTCCGGCGCAGTTCTCGCTATCGTCCCGGCCGACGCTCACGTCGCACGTGTGGCTCGACATGGAGCAGGCCGAGCTCTCTGACGCCGCCGTCGCTTACCTGGACAAGCTGAAGGACGATGCGCTCCAGTTGACTCTGGTTAGTAACACGCTGCCCTCTGTCCGTGTCCGGCGCAGTTCTCGCTATCGTCCCGGCCGACGCTCACGTCGCACGTGTGGCTCGACATGGAGCAGGCCTCGCTCTCTGACGCCGCCGTCGCTTACCTGGACAAGCTGAAGGACGATGCGCTCCAGTTGACTCTGGTTAGTAACACGCTGCCCTCTGTCCGTGTCCGGCGCAGTTCTCGCTATCGTCCCGGCCGACGCTCACGTCGCACGTGTGGCTCGACATGGAGCAGGCCGAGCTCTCTGACGCCGCCGTCGCTTACCTGGACAAGCTGAAGGACGATGCGCTCCAGTTGACTCTGGTTAGTAACACGCTGCCCTCTGTCCGTGTCCGGCGCAGTTCTCGCTATCGTCCCGGCCGACGCTCACGTCGCACGTGTGGCTCGACATGGAGCAGGCCGAGCTCTCTGACGCCGCCGTCGCTTACCTGGACAAGCTGAAGGACGATGCGCTCCAGTTGACTCTGGTTAGTAACACGCTGCCCTCTGTCCGTGTCCGGCGCAGTTCTCGCTATCGTCCCGGCCGACGCTCACGTCGCACGTGTGGCTCGACATGGAGCAGGCCGAGCTCTCTGACGCCGCCGTCGCTTACCTGGACAAGCTGAAGGACGATGCGCTCCAGTTGACTCTGGTGAGCTACCAGTATCTTACAGTCCACTGCTGTACACTGTACAGTAGGGTGGAGCGAATATGACCAAAAAAATTTTTTTTCCAAATTTTTATTCTCCTGTACCATCAATAGTTGACCGTATACGAAAGCTTTATTCAGACCAAAAATCAAGACTCTACGACTTTATTTTAAGGTGGCGCACCTCGAGGGTAGTTTGCAAAAAAGATAAAATTTTGCCTCTAAGGTGTAGCCGCAAGTTAATATTTTATTGTATCTACATGTCATAAAACTTACATTTCTGTTCAGTATAGTGTATTATACTGATTGTACTAGCGCTACATAAAAAATAAAACTCGTCAATAAGTGTTAAGGGCAAGTGTAAAAAAGTTGAATTGTTGTTAATTTTGAATTTTGACAATTGCGGTGCCCTTTGTTTGGCGATCCAAAAAAACTTAATTGTACTATGTTACTAACGTAATGTGATATAATAAAATATTATTTGTGGCTAGTAAATGAGCTTCTGGAACTGAATAGTGGTAAATACCCTGCTGTAAAAGACTTGTGTAAAATGATCGCCACCGACATTGAAAACATTTGAAACAAAGCATCATTCCCATAATAAGTTACCAACAAATCATTGAAAGGTGATTTTATTATTATGTTTATTGTAATAATTACAAATCTGCGAAGAAATTACGCAAACAAACAAAAAATCAGATGTTTTACGATTACTCTCAATCAAAATTATTTAATATCGTGAACATGAGCCTAATCATATCTTTAGCATGATTAAAGGTTGTTTGTAGTTGCTTGAATACCTACAAGCAATTATTATAAAAACTATATTCTTTGCGCACCCGGAATAATTACTTTTAGCTATGTTGCACTATGATGAACCATAATTAAGAGAACTGGCGCCGTAGAAGGTGTTAAAAATAACAAAATAATGTAAAGGAAAGCGTGAGGCAATGTTTTAGCTACCAAATGTTAGAACAGAGGCATTAAATTATTATGATTTCATTAATTGGTCAAAAGAAATACAATAGAACCTCCAGTGAACATGAAATACAGTGACGCAGAGATTTCAGAAATGATATACTCAGGAGATAAATTATTTCAGATTGAAGACTATCCTTGTCGCACTCAGGCAGTGGAATGGTGCATCAAGCTCGTAACTGAGGCTTCGGCATCTGTTTGTGTACCAGAAGCAAGAGATGGGCCCATTCATTGTAAAATAAAGGCCAGGCAGGACATATCAATATTTGACACAAAGTCCCAGTATTTCAGAGAGAATGAAGAGTATTGCTTCGGATTTCGAAGGTTTAGCATCACACCTGATATTTTTTTTAAAGCTAGAAGTATTATTATTGTTCTAAAGTTATTAGAATTAAAACATTAGCAAAAAAATTGGTATAACAAAAATGTTGAAAATAACTGTAATTTGCGTTTTTCTTCAAACTTCAAATCTGATGCGCCACCTCAAGACCTTGATGCAGAACCTTGAATTTTTTTTTCTAGAGATTTGAGGATGTCGAACATCGATTGGTAATACAGGAAAAACTAAATTTAAAAAAAAATATTTCGCTCCACCCTACTGTACAGGGCTGACCTAACCTTCGCGTATGGACTAGTGATGTGATGCTAGTGGTAACTTTTCCAACACAGTATGTGTAGGAAATATTCCCAAATGGTAACTTTCTCCATAGTAACATTGCCTGCGACCATATATGACATGGACGTCTAATACCGACTCAAAAATGCCCCCAAACACAATTGTTCAATTGTGCCGAGATTGGCAGGACATAGCGCTTTTCTTACACCGCGCATATTTCAGCGCAACATCTTTGACAAATGTTTATAGAATACATATAGCCAATCAAAACTTTGACGGACCAATCACAACTATTTTTAAATGGCGGTTTAAGTTTTTATAGGTTGACATTGAAATTCATTACCGTGATACATTGAAGAGGGGGTTGACACTTGTCAACTAAAATGCAGAACCGTTTTTGAATGAAAATTTAGTATGGCGTGCGGTTTCCATGTTTTATTTATTCGTAGGTCTACTGATTGAACATTTCCCGAACAAATCAAATGAAATTGGATGCATTAGGAGGTCATGCCACTACGGTACGCTAGGCAAGTAGCTTGTTGAGTTGGTGATCGCAGTAATGTGTCCATGATATACAACGTCGTTTGATCTGTTGTACCGTCGACGTCAAAGATATCATTACGGTTTGGATGACAAAAATATATTTACATGACTTTATTGCCTTGAAATTAGGGTCAATTTACAATATATTTTTGTCATCTAAACCATGCTGTTGTTTGTCTTGACATCAACTGTACAATAAATTCAATGTAGTTTAATTTATTTGCTTGACCCACCAAGCTGGGGATTTTCGATAAAATGCTGAAACAACTTGGGACTTGGGTATCCTTTTCTATAGTCATAATTTCTTTTACAGACAATTCCATCTGGAGAGAAGACTGGTCCCAGTAACACTCCTGTAAGGCTAGTTGTGACAGAGTCCAATGAAGATGTCAACCGGACTGTGGACTCGCTGTCCACTCCGGAGTGGCAGAGGCTCCTGCAGCGAGGCGGTGATGTGTTAGGTAAGAGATGACTCGACCATTCCATCCGGAGACAAGACTGGTCCAGCGACACCCTGGTCTAGCTAGTTGTGACAGTACAATGAAGATGTCAACCGGACTGTGGACTCTCTGTCCACTCCGGAGTGGCCAGAAAGAGATGACTTGACCATTCCATCTGGAGACAAGACTGGTCCAGCGACACCCTGGTCTAGCTAGTTGTGACAGTCCAATGAAGATGTCAACCGGACTGTGGACTCGCTGTCCACTCCGGAGTGGCAGAGGCTCCTGCAGCGAGGCGGAGATGTGTTAGGTAAGAGATGACTTGACCATTCCATCCGGAGACAAGACTGGTCCAGCAACACCCTGGTCTTGCTAGTTGTGACAGTCCAATGAAGATGTCAACCGGACTGTGGACTCTCTGTCCACTCCGGAGTGGCCAGAAAGAGATGACTTGACCATTCCATCTGGAGACAAGACTGGTCCAGCGACACCCTGGTCTAGCTAGTTGTGACAGTCCAATGAAGATGTCAACCGGACTGTGGACTCGCTGTCCACTCCGGAGTGGCAGAGGCTCCTGCAGCGAGGCGGAGATGTGTTAGGTAAGAGATGACTTGACCATTCCATCCGGAGACAAGACTGGTCCAGCAACACCCTGGTCTTGCTAGTTGTGACAGTCCAATGAAGATGTCAACCGGACTGTGGACTCGCTGTCCACTCCGGAGTGGCAGAGGCTCCTGCAGCGAGGCGGAGATGTGTTAGGTAAGAGATGACTTGACCATTCCATCCGGAGACAAGACTGGCCCAGCGACACCCTGGTCTAGCTAGTTGTGACAGTCCAATGAAGATGTCAACCGGACTGTGGACTCGCTGTCCACTCCGGAGTGGCAGAGACTCCTGCAGCGAGGTGATGTGTTAGGTAAGAGATGACTTGACCATTCCATCCGGAGACAAGACTGGCCCAGCGACACCTCCGTCAGCGATATCTCCGAGAATCGTGAACCAATTTGAAATTTTTATTTTGTAATAGAATGTGTATAACCCCGAGATGGTCCCATTGGCACCAAGTTGGGGTCTGATAAATAAAATAAATAAATATCTTGGGACATCTTACACAAATCGACCTAGTCCCACGGTAAGCTCAATGAAGGCTTGTGATGTGGGTACCAAGCGACGATATACATATAATAGATAGATACATATAGATACTTAAATACATAGACAGCCATTACCAAGGAACAAATATTTGTGATAAATAAATACACAAATAATGCCCTCGCCGGGATTCGAACCCGGAACCTCCAGCTTCGTAGGCAGGGTCACTACCAACTAGACTACGGAGGCTGTCGATGAGGGATCTTGGAGAAATCGAGGGATCTCTTCAAATATTATAGGTACCTACATGTATGGCGCTTTTGGAAATTTTAATTCATTTACACGCATTTGCATTAAGAAAGTAGGATTTGATGATAGGAAACCAATGATGGAAATAAATCGGGGATCTTGGAGAAATCGGTTGAAGTCGGTTTTTAAATTTTTTAATTTGGTAATTATCTTAAAATAGTACATTACGACACAAGTGAGAAAAACATGAAATTCGAAACGAGTGGTGATGTTTTCGAAAAATCGACACGAGTTACGAATTTCGTTTTTGCACGTGTCTCGTACGACGTTTTTTAGTGCAGATGGCCCTCCGAAGTTTTGGACCTGACGTAAAATGACACACTTCTTGCACTAGAGCCTAAAAAACACACCATCAGGGGACAATTTCTCGAAAGCTTGTAACTTGTAATACAAGTGGAAGTCCTTAGGCCCGTTTCTCAAAAGCTTGTAACTTGTAATACAAATGGAAGTCTCTTTTTAACATCATTAATAAGATAAGGACTTCCGCTTGTAATACAAGTTACAAGCTTTCCAGAAATAGGCCCCAGATCTAATTAATAGTGGTAAAAAGAGACTTCCACTTCTATTACATGTTATAAGCTTTCGAGAAACGGGCCCCTGTACTAAATAAAATATTATTTATTTATTTCATCGGTTGAAGTCGGTTTTTTTAATTTTTTTTTGGTGATTATCTTAAAAACATATCATTATACAGCTTCTCTAAATCTATCGTGTTTTCAGAAACGGAAACCCTACACTTCCACCACATCACATACGTGGATCCGCCGGCCACAGGCGGCGAAATGGTCATCCGAGACCACAGCTTACTACCGGCTGCCATGCTCATGGGCCATCTCAAGAACGCCGACCACGCGAGCCGGGCCTTCGCTCTCTCCTCCAAGGTATAAGATATAAGAACATTATTGCGCATAGTTAATAGGAGAGGCCTACGTCCAGCAGTGGACTATCATAGGCTGATGAAGTATAATCCGAGCCTGGGCGCCGAAGACCCGAAGGTGAAGCGTCATGACCACGAAGGCTGAAAGCCGAGCTCCGAGTAGGGTAGAATGCCAATCGGATTTTTTACGAAATGTTGGTTTATGTTCGATGCTGAGCTGTGAGAAAACAGTGCTCGGAGGGTTCAATACAGGGTATAAGTCTAATACGGGCGAAGCTCTTAACGGGTGTTAGTTTACGACATAATAAGTACATTCACATAACTTTTACTTAAAATTAGAGCAACAAAATTTTCCATACAAAATAATTCGACGCGTAATGTAGAGCAACATACGCGAGTTAAACACTCGTTGACAGCCAATTTCAAAAGCAGATGACATACCTGCCATATCAACAATAACAAATGTTCGTACCTACATTGCTGCTCCGATAATCTTCTTCACTGCTGGACGTAGCCGTCACGTATGGACCCGGGACCACAGCTTACTACCGGCTGCCATGCTCATGGGCCATCTCAAGAACGCCGACCACGCGAGCCGGGCCTTCGCTCTCTCCTCCAAGGTACTGTCCACTGCTGGACGTAGCCGTCACGTATGGACCCGGGACCACAGCTTACTACCGGCTGCCATGCTCATGGGCCATCTCAAGAACGCCGACCACGCGAGCCGGGCCTTCGCTCTCTCCTCCAAGGTACTGTCCACTGCTGGACGTAGCCGTCACGTATGGACCCGGGACCACAGCTTACTACCGGCTGCCATGCTCATGGGCCATCTCAAGAACGCCGACCACGCGAGCCGGGCCTTCGCTCTCTCCTCCAAGGTACTGTCCACTGCTGGACGTAGCCGTCACGTATGGACCCGGGACCACAGCTTACTACCGGCTGCCATGCTCATGGGCCATCTCAAGAACGCCGACCACGCGAGCCGGGCCTTCGCTCTCTCCTCCAAGGTACTAGGTCCACTGCTGGACGTAGCCGTCACGTATGGACCCGGGACCACAGCTTACTACCGGCTGCCATGCTCATGGGCCATCTCAAGAACGCCGACCACGCGAGCCGGGCCTTCGCTCTCTCCTCCAAGGTACTAGGTCCACTGCTGGACGTAGCCGTCACGTATGGACCCGGGACCACAGCTTACTACCGGCTGCCATGCTCATGGGCCATCTCAAGAACGCCGACCACGCGAGCCGGGCCTTCGCTCTCTCCTCCAAGGTACTAGGTCCACTGCTGGACGTAGCCGTCACGTATGGACCCGGGACCACAGCTTACTACCGGCTGCCATGCTCATGGGCCATCTCAAGAACGCCGACCACGCGAGCCGGGCCTTCGCTCTCTCCTCCAAGGTACTAGGTCCACTGCTGGACGTAGCCGTCACGTATGGACCCGGGACCACAGCTTACTACCGGCTGCCATGCTCATGGGCCATCTCAAGAACGCCGACCACGCGAGCCGGGCCTTCGCTCTCTCCTCCAAGGTACTGTCCACTGCTGGACGTAGCCGTCACGTATGGACCCGGGACCACAGCTTACTACCGGCTGCCATGCTCATGGGCCATCTCAAGAACGCCGACCACGCGAGCCGGGCCTTCGCTCTCTCCTCCAAGGTACTGTCCACTGCTGGACGTAGCCGTCACGTATGGACCCGGGACCACAGCTTACTACCGGCTGCCATGCTCATGGGCCATCTCGAGAACGCCGACCACGCGAGCCGGGCCTTCGCTCTCTCCTCCAAGGTACTGTCCACTGCTGGACGTAGCCGTCACGTATGGACCCGGGACCACAGCTTACTACCGGCTGCCATGCTCATGGGCCATCTCAAGAACGCCGACCACGCGAGCCGGGCCTTCGCTCTCTCCTCCAAGGTACTAGGTCCACTGCTGGACGTAGGTCTCTCCCATCGCATATTATACTGAAAATGAAAATGAAAATGAAAATTTATTTAGTTGCAGGTCATGCGTAATACATTAATGCGATGTTAAAATACTATTTACAGGGTCGACATGTCTTGCTGCTGTGCAGCATGCAACTATGAGAGATCATTTATAATCTTAACTGCTAAAACTACTTACATTAATTATATAATATGTATATGTACAATATATTTATTAATTACAATATTTAGTGATGTCAAAATTCATGTTTAAAATATTCGTTTAAGGAGTAGAAACAATTTTCTAAAAGCATTGCGTTTATCCTTTTCTTAAATTGGTTAATATCAAGGTTTTTGAAGGTATTAGGAAGCTTGTTGTAGACTTTAACACAAATATACGCCACATTCTTTTTATATATGTATTTGTCAGCTTTTTCAGCAATTACATCATGCTGCCTCCGAATAGATTGTACTTTTTTAAATAAATTGAGGTTTTCTTTGACAAATACACATATCTCTCTAATGTACATACAAGGAAAAGGCAAAATTTTGATTGTTAGGCAAATGGTGTGGGAATATTAGAACTCATTTTTTTTACTCTGGCAACTGAGCAATTCTCTTTATTTTAGCCACTAAAATGAAATATGAAATTTTAGGTAAATTTTATACTATTTCTACTCAGAATCACAAGCCGATTCCATTTCCGTCGAAAAAAAAAGTGTCCCATAATTTTTTTTTCCTATTGTGTTACTATTTTCCATACACCTTCTATGGCGGTAACACAAGAGGATATTCGAAATATGTATGAATTTTTTGGGACAGTTTTTTTTTCGCCGGAAATGGAATCAGCTCGTGATTCTGAGCAGAAATAGTATAAAATTTACTCAAATTTTCATATTTCATTTTAGTGGCAAAAATAAAAAGAATTGCTCAACTAGAGACCTTTACATCTCTAGCAATATAACAATGCTAATTTTAACTTTGTTTAACTAAAAACAATTGTATGCTCTTTTACATATATTTTTACATCTTACATTTCTCAAAAATCATTACATTTTATAATTATTCTGACTTTTAGAGACTTCATCTCTAGTTAATGTACTATATCTGCATTTATATTAAATCAAGTTTATCTTTAGTTTTTAATTAATGCATGTTAGCTGTAAGATGTTATAAAACTATTATTTGAAAAAACAAGTCCCGTAATGTTCTTGCCGGATTCTTTTGAGGAACCGTGGTGTAGGGCTAGAACCGGAACTAGCTTTTTTTTCTCTCATTTGCTATTTAGTTAAACGATTCAAAAGCGCTCGTTGCTGAGCCTAGATGAATAAAGAATATTTTGACTTTGACATTGTTCACTTATTTTTGTTGTTGTTTCGTTGTGTCTCTGTGGGTCTGTTATTCATTATAAATAACAATAATTGTTACAGTTGGAGGAATACTGCAATAGCGCACTCGCTAAAGATCCCTATCTGCCAAATGCTGAGGAACTGTGTATCGCCATGTGTCCTATCAGTAAGTTTATATTTTTTCATCAAAACTGGTACGTAGACCACTGAAATAGGGGCCAAAAGGTTCTATTGCCATATAGCAAAAAATGGAACCCTACTGGATTTGTCGCGCCTGCCTGTCTGTCTTGTCTGTATGTGGGTGAATCAACTTTTTTCTGTCTGTTATTGCCATGGTTACGGTCGCCTGAGTCACCCTGGTTTTATGCAAAATTATGCTACTTAATTTGTGCAAACATGCATATAGTCCATGTTTGTAGATAGCCCATCAAGGAAATTGATTATAAACACCAGAAAAATGCATGTTTGCATAGTTTAAGTATCATAATTATGCATAAAACCAGCGTGACTCAGGCGACCGTAATCATGGCAATAACAGACAGAAAAAAGTTCATTCACCCATGTATGTCGCATCCTTAATTTCTTATGTCGCAGCGACTTTTTTCAGAAACTATAATAACTAGTTACTGATGAAACTCGATAAGTATCTTTGCGTGGAATTCTTAGCATGCGATTCCGACTTTGGAAGATACATGAGACTTCCTCCAGATATAGAATAAGAATATTAGATTGTATAATTGTAAATCGATATTCTGTCCCACAGAGAAGCAATGGCTCCGCGCGGTCCTACTGGAACAGCGCGGCGGCCCGGGCGGCCGCTCCGCGCAGCTCATGTTCTACGACCACGGACACATGGCCGACGTGCCTGTCTCTTCAATACGCAAGATGATGCCAGAATTCGCCAGGGACATCCCGGCTGCCGTCTGCACACTGGAGATTAAAGGTAAGCTACACGATAGATGGCGCTGTATAGCGAGGTGATGATTCTACATCGCGCTGTTAAGATTTTTCCTGGAATGATGAGGTGAGAGGTAGGTAGCTTCGGTTGTTTGCTCATGTGGATCGCCTGGGCGTATAGTAGGTAGGGCTCTTCGATATAGCGTGGTACCTAATTCAATTCTAGAAAGTAATGAATAGCTTAATCGGCTCGGAGGTCAACTTATGTTTGAAGACCACAGACACATGGCCGACGTGCCTGTCTCTTCAATACGCAAGATGATGCCAGAATTCGCCAGGGATATCCCGGCTGCTGTATGCACGCTGGAGATCAAAGGTTAGTGTGCTAGTGACACGATAGATGGCGCTGTATAGCGAGACGAAGATTCTACATCGCGCTGTTAAGATTTTTCCTGGAATGATGAGGTGAGAGGTAGGTAGCTTCAGTTGTTCCTCCACTCATCGTGGAGGTTATGTCCGACTGGCCCGGGCACTTCCGCAAGCTGCGGACCTTGCTGGGCCACCAAGTTAGCGCCCGCCCGCTCAATAAGGGCATCATTTTTACGCCGCGCGACGAGGAGGAGTACAGGGTCGTGCAACGCTACCTTGGGGAGCAGACCAGGACTAATGGGTTGGTCTGGTTCTGCTACGGCCTACCATCGGAACGGAGCCTCAAGGTAGCCATCCGAGGTCTGCCGGCGAACACCGAGCCGGCAGAAATTGAAGAAGACCTGAAGGAAAAGGGCTTCGTCCCGGAATTCGTCCGCCAGATCCGCGCGCGCGCCGGCCGGCCCGGCTGCATATTCCATGCCCAGCTGCAGCGTACCGCGGAGACGACGCCGGCGATCTACGCCATCACAGAACTCCTGGGCATGCCGGGAGTCAAAATTGAAGCCTGGCGAGGCAGAAAGGGCCCCGCGCAGTGCCACCGATGCCAGGGCTTCCGGCACTCGTCGCTCAACTGCCACCGCCCTCACGCCTGCGTCCGCTGCGCCGAGCCACACAGCGCCAAGGACTGCCCGCGCCCGCTCACCGAGCCGGCGACGTGCGCCAACTGCGGAGGGGCGCACCCCGCTAACAGCACCGAGTGCACGGCCTACAAGCGGGAGGCCCGAAATAAGAAAGCCGGAGTGACAGTGCGGACCGGTGCAGCCCTGCCTGCATCATCCCAGCCCACCGTCGACCAGGGCAACGCGGGAAACTCCCTCATGGCGACCGCCAACGACGGGACCCGTCCGCCTAGGAGACGACGCAAGCGCGGAGGGAAGAAGTCCAAGACGAGACCTCGACCGCCCTCCGCCCCGCAGCAGCCCGAGCAGCCCTCGACTGCCCCGACCGCGACGCAGCCGCAACCACCGACTGGTCCGTTCCCCACGGTCGCCGCCCCATCCCAGGGGAAGAAGGCGAAGGCAGGAACGGGAGCCAACGACGGTCGAGCCGAGGCCATAACCACGCTCGTGGAGATCCTGCAGGAGCTCCTCGTAGCCATCCAGTCGGGACAGAGCCCTGTCCCGATCATCCTCAGGAGGCTGGCAGACCTTTATAGCGTTCACTAGCCAACTGAGGATTCTACACTGGAATGCCGACGGACTCTCTGCAGCCAAGGTCACCCTGCTGCGACATCTTCTGGCCGAGAAGAAGATCGACGTAGCCCTGATCTCGGAAACCCATCTTAAGGCTGGTGACCGCCTTAAAATTCCAGGCTACGTCGCCTACAGAAAGGAGGAGACATCAGCGCTCGGACGCGCCTACCGGGGATTGGCCGTCCTAGTGAAGCGTCAGGTCATCCACCAGCCGTTGCCGTTGCCGACGACTCTCCGGTCGTCGTACGCCCTCGGCGTGGAAATCTGCGTCGACCGCCACCCTCTGCGTGTGTTCGCGTTCTACAAGCCGCCCAGCTCTCGCCTTGCAGTGGCCGATGTCCACGATCTGTTGGACTCGCCACTGCCCACGATTGTAGCCGGCGACTTCAACTGCAAACACACTGCATGGAACTCCATGAAGACTTGCCCTAATGGGCAGCGACTCCTCGCCGACGCAGAAGCCCAAGGATACGAGGTGCTAGGACCGGAGGTCCCCACGCACTTTCCGCACACGGCAGCCCACTTACCGGACGTCATCGACCTTATGGTAGCACGCGGCCTGACTTCCTGGCCTGCGCAGGACGTCCTTGATGACCATCTCCTTTCTGACCACCAGCCCGTCTTGGCAACACTGGACATGACACCGACTCGGACGATGCCGCCCTCACCTCGCCGACGACAGGATTGGGATCGTTTTGCGACCTACATGAGCGAACACACTCCGTCCTTCCCCGTGACCACAGCGGAGGAGGTTGACCGACTCGCTGAGGAGTTCGCTTCATGTACAACCGCCGCCCTGACCGACTCCTCCGCCGAGCCCGGCACTAGTCAGGCGCAACGCAAGCAGAGCATCCCCGCATCAATCCTGTCCCTCATCGAGAGGAAGAGGAAACTGCGTCGTCTATTCCAGCGCACAAGATGCCCCACCATGAAGTCCCAGCTGAACTCACTCGCCGAGAAGATCTCGAAAAGCCTCGCGGCTCACTCCGAGGACTCTTGGCTCGAGTACGTCGAGTCAGCTGGTGAGGACTGGAGAGACATCCATCGTCTGTGCCGCAGGATATCAGGGAAACCAGCTCCTATCCGCCCTCTTCTCGCTAGTGACGGTACCCCACGTTACCGAGCAGAAGATCGAGCGGAGATTTTCGCTGACCACCTGGAGACGCAGTTCAGGCCGAATCCGTCCGACGACCCCGAGCACGAAGCAGCTGTAGAGCAGCACCTGGTGAACTACTTCGCCGCGCCCATAGCTCCAGACGAAGATCCCATCATCCTCACGCCGGGCCAAGTCCAAAGGATGATCAGACGCACCCCGCTGAAGAAGGCGCCTGGCCCCGACCGCATACCGAACGAGGCGCTGCGCCACCTACCCCCGCGAGCCATCGCGACGCTGGCGCGACTCTTCACCGGAGTCCTGCGGACCGGCCACTTCCCGCGCCCCTGGAAGCGGGGTCGCGTCATTATGATCCCAAAGCCCGGGAAGAATATTCTTCGTCCCGAGAGCTATAGACCCATCACGCTGCTGCCTACCATCTCGAAGGTCTTCGAGAAGCTGCTTCTGCCTCACCTGACGCCCCACATTCAGCCACGCGACGAACAATTCGGCTTCCGTCCGGAACACTCGACGACGCTCCAGCTTGCCCGCGTGCTGCACCACGCTGCGGCAGCCTTCAACAAGCGGGAGCACACGGTCGCTGTTCTCCTGGACATGGAGAAGGCGTTCGATCGCGTATGGCACTCCGGCCTCCTCTACAAGCTGTCCACATCCACTACTCCGCGTCGAGTAGTCAAGGTTGTGGCCACCTTCCTGGAACACCGTCGCTTCCACGTGGCCGTGGAGAACGCCGTGTCCACCGACCGCGCCATCCTCGCCGGAGTGCCCCAGGGGAGCTGCCTCTCGCCCGTGTGCTATGGGCGTTACACCGATGACATCCCGGCCAGCGAGGGCGTAATGCTCGCGCTATACGCCGATGACGCTGCCTACATCACGACGTCCATCCGGCTGTCACACGCAGCGCACAAGGCCCAGTGCGCCCTAGAGGCCCTCCCCTCGTGGCTGAAGAAGTGGAGGCTGTCAGTCAACGTCCAGAAGACCCAGGCGATCGCTATATCCCGCAAGGTGCTGATGCCGCCGCGTCTCACACTCCTGGGGCAGGCCGTCGAGTGGTCCCCGATGGTGAAATACCTGGGGGTGACCATAGACCGCCGCCTCACCATGGCCCCTCACGTCAGGAACGTGATCGCCCAGACGCGTGCCGCTCGCACCCTACTCGCCCCGGTTCTGAGGTCCCGGCTATCGCTCCGCGTAAAGCTAGGCGTGTACAAGACTTACGTCCGGTCACGCCTAACTTATGCAGCCCCCGCGTGGTACGCGCTGGTGGGAGAGTGCAACAGGAAGCGACTGGACGCCCAGCAGTCGCTCGCTCTACGCACCATCGTCGACGCCCCTCGCTACGTGAGGAACGACGTGATAGCCCGGGACCTGAGAGCGGAACCGCTCCGGGACTTCATAGCTCGCCTGGCGGGGCGGATGTTCGCGCGCGCGGACCGGTCGCGCTGGAGCCACCTCCGCGGCATAGCGCCGTACCACGCGCGCCCGCCCGACCACAGAGGGCTGCCGCGCGAGCTCGCGCCCGCAGCCCCCGCCCCACCGGACTGACCACTCGGACTCGACGCCACCCTGACACCGGTTGACGATCGCCGGCCGGGCCTCCCCCAACGGGGTCCCACCCCGCCGGCTCGATCTCGCCGGTGTGAGAAGAACACCGGACATGACCATCGGAGCCTCACCCGAGGCCCCACCCCAATGACCCAGCCATATCAATGGCTGGCGGCTGACACCGCTGCGGGGGGCTAACGCCCCGAACAGCATCCCCAATCCCCTGAGGGGGAATTGAGAAGACGTCCACTGCGGTTGTTTGCTCATGTGGATCGCCTGGGCGTATAGTAGGTATCCAAGCTCTTCGATATAGCGTGAAACCTAATTCAATTCTAGAAAGTTAATGAATATCCTGATCGGCTCGGAGGTCAACTTATGTTTGAAGACCACGGACACATGGCCGACGTGCCCGTCTCTTCAATACGCAAGATGATGCCAGAATTCGCCAGGGATATCCCGGCTGCGGTCTGCACACTGGAGATTAAAGGTAGGCTACACGATAGATGGCGCTGTACACCGAGATGAAGATTCTACATCGCGCTGTTAAGATTTTTCCTGGAATGATGAAGTGAGAGCTAGGTAGCTTCGGTTGTTTGCTCACGTGGATCGCCTGGGCGTATAGTAGGTATCCAAGTTCTTCGTTTTATCGTGGTACCTAATTCGATTCTAGAAAGTTTAAATAAATAGCCTGGCTCGGAGGTCAACTTATGTTTGAAGACCACGGACACATGGCCGACGTGCCCGTCTCTTCAATACGCAAGATGATGCCAGAATTCGCCAGGGATATCCCGGCTGCGGTCTGCACACTGGAGATTAAAGGTAGGCTACACGATAGATGGCGCTGTACACCGAGATGAAGATTCTACATCGCGCTGTTAAGATTTTTCCTGGAATGATGAAGTGAGAGCTAGGTAGCTTCGGTTGTTTGCTCACGTGGATCGCCTGGGCGTATAGTAGGTATCCAAGTTCTTCGTTTTATCGTGGTACCTAATTCGATTCTAGAAAGTTTAAATAAATAGCCTGGCTCGGAGGTCAACTTATGTTTGAAGACCACGGACACATGGCCGACGTGCCCATCTCTTCAATACGCAAGATGATGCCAGAATTCGCCAGGGATATCCCGGCTGCCGTCTGTACGCTGGAGATCAAAGGTTAGTGTGCTAGTGACACGATAGATGGCGCTGTATAGCGAGACGAAGATTCTACATCGCGCTGTTAAGATTTTTCCTGGAATGATGAGGTGAGAGGTAGGTAGCTTCGGTTGTTTGCTCATGTGGATCGCCTGGGCGTATAGTAGGTATCCAAGCTCTTCGTTTTATAGCGTGGTACCTAATTCGATTCTAGAAAGTAATGAATAGCCTGATCGGCTCCAGAGATTATTTAGTTTGAGTAGATATATCAGCACCATACATTAAAATGCATCCACCTGAAATGTCGTCACTACTAGACGGCGCCACGGTTGTTCGTGAGCATGGCATACAGATGGCTCTGAAACAGTATATACACTACCTTTGTTGTTCGTCCATTGGCACAGATGGCTCTGAAACAGTATACACTACCTTGCCACGAACGAAACGCATGATCACTTGCAACACATAGCATATTTTGCCGTACCACGATATAGGGAGGTTGGTAATGTGGTTCATGCGTTCGGCTGTGAAGCAGTGGTACCAAGTTCAAATCCTAAGTATACGCGCTGTAAATGTTCTTTTATTTCTTTCTTTTCAAACTTTGTTTTTTTATTTTTTTGTTGCGCATAATCTTTGATTTTGTAAAAACAGTGTTTTACAAGGTGCAAACGGGCGGGTTTTTATTTTGTTGTCGTTTTTTAAAATTTTCCATATATGGACTTTTATACATTTTTTCTACTCAGAATCACGAGCTCTTTCGTTTCGTTTTATAGTTATACAAAGTGATCATAGATCCGATAGATACGTACGTTTACATACAGGGTGTTACATACATAATTATACAGGGTGAAAATGAGTATACAGACGAACTTGAAGCGTGAAGAGTGTACCTAGTTATTCCTGACAGAGTTGGGTTATACTCGTTTCTGACTAATTCGCATACGTTGAATACAATTTTCGGGTCCATTATGAGATCCAAGATGGCAGCAACTTATTTTTGCAATTTTCATCATTATACTCGTTTCTGACTAATTCGCATACGTTGAATACAATTTTCGGGTCCATTATGAGATCGAAGATGGCGGCAACTTATTTTTGCAATTTTCATCATTATACTCGTTTCTGACTAATTCGCATACGTGGAATACGATTTCCTGGTCCATTCTAAAATCCAAGATGGCGGGAACTTTTTTTTAAATTTTCATCTTTATACTCGTTTCTGACTAATTCGCATGCGTGGAATACGATTTTCGGGTCCATTCTAAGATTCAAGATGGCGGGAACTTTTTATTTTGCAATTTTCATCATTATACTCGTTTCCGACTAATTCGCATACGTGGAATACGATTTCCGGGTCCATTCTAAAATCCAAGATGGCGGGAACTTTTTTTTTGCAATTTTCATCATTATACTCGTTTCAGACTAATTCGCATACGTGGAATACGATTTCCGAGTCCATTCTAAAATCCAAGATGGCGGGACCTTTTTTTTTTGCAATTTTCATCATTATACTCGTTTCCGACTAATTCGCATACGTGGAATACGATTTCCGAGTCCATTCTAAAATCCAAGATGGCGGGACCTTTTTTTTTGCGATTTTCATCATTATACTCGTTTCTGACTAATTCGCATACGTGGAATATCTTTTTTGGTTCCATTCTAAGATCCAAGATGGCGGGAACTTTTTTTTTGCAATTTTCATCATTATACTCGTTTCCGACGAATTCGCATAAGTGGAATACGATTTCCGAGACCATTCTAAAATCCAAGATGGCGGGAACTTTTTTTTGCAATTTTCATCATTATACTCGTTTCCGACTAATTCGCATACGTGGAATACGATTTCCGGGTCCATTCTAAGATTCAAGATGGCGGGAACTTTTTATATTGCAATTTTCATCATTATACTCGTTTCCGACTAATTCGCATACGTGGAATACGATTTCCGGGTCCATTCTAAAATCCAAGATGGTGGGAACTTTTTTTTGCAATTTTCATCATTGTACTCGTTTCTGACTAATTCGCATACGTGGAATATCATTTTTGGGTCCATTCTACAATCCAAGTTGGCGGGAACTTTTTTTTTGCAATTTTCATCATTGTACTCGTTTCTGTCTAATTCACATACGTGTAATACGATTTCCGGGTCCATTCTGAGATCCAAGATGGCGGGAACATTTTTCTTGCAATTTTCATCATTATACTCGTTTCTGACTAATTCGCATACGTTGAATACAATTTTCGGGTCCATTATGAGATCCAAGATGGCAGCAACTTATTTTTGCAATTTTCATCATTATACTCGTTTCTGACTAATTCGCATACGTGGAATACGATTTCCTGGTCCATTCTAAAATCCAAGATGGCGGGAACTTTTTTTTAAATTTTCATCTTTATCCTCGTTTCTGACTAATTCGCATGCGTGGAATACGATTTTCGGGTCCATTCTAAGATTCAAGATGGCGAGAACTTTTTATTTTACAATTTTCATCATTATACTCGTTTCCGACTAATTCGCATACGTGGAATACGATTTCCGGGTCCATTCTAAAATCCAAGATGGCGGGAACTTTTTTTTTGCAATTTTCATCATTATACTCGTTTCAGACTAATTCGCATACGTGGAATACGATTTCCGAGTCCATTCTAAAATCCAAAATGGCGGGACCTTTTTTTTGCAATTTTCATCATTATACTCGTTTCTTACTAATTCGCATACGTGGAATATCATTTTTGGGTCCATTCTAAGATCCAAGATGGCGGTAACTTTGTTTTTGCAATTGACCCGGAAATCGTATTCCACGTATGCGAATTAGTCGGAAACGAGTATATTTATGAAAATTGCAATATAAAAAGTTCCCGCCATCTTGAATCTTAGAATGGACCCGGAAATCGTATTGCACGTATGCGAATTAGTCAGAAACGAGTACAATGATGAAAATTGCAAAAAAGTTCCCGCCATCTTGGATCTTAGAATGGACCCAAAAATGATATTCCACGTATGCAAATTAGTCAGAAACGAGTATAATGATGAAAATTGCAAAAAAAAAGTTCCCGCCATCTTGGATTTTAGAATGGACCCGGAAATCGTATTCCACGTATGCAAATTAGTCAGAAACGAGTATAATGATGAAAATTTCAAAAAAAAGTTCCCGCCATCTTGGATCTTAGAATGGACCCGGAAATCGTATTACACGTATGCGAATTAGTCAGAAACGAGTATAATATATAATGAGAATTACAAAAAAAGGAGCCGCCATCTTGGATCTTAGAATGGACCCGGAAATCGTATTACACGTATGTGAATTAGTCAGAAACGAGTACAATGATGAAAATTGCAAAAAAAAAGTTCCCGCCATCTTGGATTGTAGAATGGACCCAAAAATGATATTCCACGTATGCGAATTAGTCAGAAACGAGTACAATGATGAAAATTGCAAAAAAAAGTTCCCACCATCTTGGATTTTAGAATGGACCCGGAAATCGTATTCCACGTATGCGAATTAGTCGGAAACGAGTATAATGATGAAAATTGCAATATAAAAAGTTCCCGCCATCTTGAATCTTAGAATGGACCCGGAAATCGTATTCCACGTATGCGAATTAGTCGGAAACGAGTATAATGATCAAAATTGGAAAAAAAAGTTCCCGCCATCTTGGATTTTAGAATGGACCCGGAAATCGTATTCCACGTATGCGAATTAGTCGGAAACGAGTATAATGATGAAAATTGCAAAAAAAAAGTTTCCGCCATCTTGGATTAGAATGGACCCGGAAATCGTATTCCACGTATGCGAATTAGTCGGAAACGAGTATAATGATGAAAATTGAAAAAAAAAAGTTCCCGCCATCTTGGATTTTAGAATGGACCCGGAAATCGTATTCCACGTATGCGAATTAGTCGGAAACGAGTATAATGATGAAAATTGCAAAAAAAGTTCCCGCCATCTTGGATCTTAGAATGGACACAATGGCAAATTCAAAAAATGTAGACACAATAAGAGAAAATTAGTATTAGCCTTTTTTTTCTTACAGAGTTTGTTGGATGTTGGACAGAGGTAGAGAGCTATTTATTGCCAATGATATAGATAGAGTGCCATTAGTAAGAGTTTAATTATTATTTCGCTATGTGAGTTTGGTATTGAAGCGTAGAATAGAAACAGAATGCAATGCTCAGATTACCTTCAATTTTCTATGCCTCTCGTTTCGTTTGTTGCCAGCTCGTCCGATTACGGTAAAGCAAAGAGAATGCGTCTATACGCATAGTTAATAGGAGAGGCCTACGTCCAGCAGTGGACTAACATAGGCTGATGATGATGATGATGATGAAAGAGAATGCTGACGACGGCAACGCCGCGCCGCAATGTATTTGTTATATAATTCGGATATACCCTAAACAGCTATTTATTGTTATCAGTTGTTATGTTACGGGTTCAAATCCTAGCATATGACTTGTAATGTATGTATTTTTTTGTTATTATTAGTGATGTAGGGACTTTTTACTTTTTTTTTATAGTATTTATTAGTTTTTTGGTTTTTTAGACTTCCTTAAACATTTAAAATCAATATATGTAAGATTTTGTTTAGCGACATCTATAGATTATTTCTGTCAAGTCTCGAGCAGTGTACTGTTTGACGCGTATCGAGAAAAACGCATAAAAATATGTACGTGCAATAATAGATGGCGCTGAAATCAATTTATTCCAAAAATAGTTATTTTCTTATTTACTAATTTACTCTTCTAGAAAGGGTGGTTTTGACTATTTTCTATGTATGATGCTAAATTAATTAAAACTGTGCACTAACAGGTAGTAAATATCTGGATTTCAAATAAAACTAAATCTATTACTAGTCAATCGTGCTCCTAGTGACATCTATTGTAACATATTCCGAACTATTTGAGCCTTCTATGAAACAGACCCTCTATATTTGGGTACTTTGTGTCGGCTCGGAGGTCAACTTATGTTTGAAGACCACGCACACATGGCCGACGTGCCCGTCTCTTCAATACGCAAGATGATGCCCGAATTCGCCAGGGATATCCCGGCTGCGGTCTGCACACTGGAGATTAAAGGTAAGCTACACGATAGATGGCGCTGTATAGCGAGGTGAAGATTCTACATCGCGCTGTTAAGATTTTCCTGGAATGATGAAGTGAGAGGTAGGTAGCTTCGGTTGTTTGCTCATGTGGATCGCCTGGGTGTATAGTAGGTATCCAAGTTCTTCGTTTTATAGCGTGGTACCTAATTCAATTCTAGAAAGTTAATGAATAGCCTGTGCGGCTCGGTCAACTCATGTTTGAAGACCACGGACACATGGCCGACGTGCCCGTCTCTTCAATACGCAAGATGATGCCCGAGTTCGCCAGGGATATCCCGGCTGCCGTCGGCACGCTAGAAATTAAAGGTTAGTGTGCTAGTGACACGATAGATGGCGCTGTACACCGAGGCGAAGATTCTACATCGCGCTGTTAAGATTTTCCCTGGAATGATGAGGTGAGAGGTAGGTAGCTTCGGTTGTTTGCTCATGTGGATCGCCTGGGCGTATAGTAGGTATCCAAGCTCTTCGTTTTATAGCGTGAAACCTAATTCAATTCTAGAAAATTTAAATGAATAGCCTGGGCAGCTCGGAGGTCAACCCATGTTCTACGACCACGGACACATGGCCGACGTGCCCGTCTCTTCAATACGCAAGATGATGCCCGAGTTCGCCAGGGATATCCCGGCTGCTGTATGCACGCTGGAGATCAAAGGTACGCGACACGATAGATGGCGCTGTATAGCGAGGTGATGATTCTACATCGCGCTGTTAAGATTTTTCCTGGAATTATGAGGTGAGAGGTAGGTAGGTTGAGTTGTTTTGCTCATGTGGATCGCCTGGGCGTATAGTTGGTATCCAAGTTCTTCGTTTTATAGCGTGGTACCTAATTCGATTCTAGAAAGTAATGAATAGCCTGAGCGGCTCGGAGGTCAACTTATGTTTGAAGACCTCGGACACATGGCTGACGTGCCTGTCTCTTCAATACGCAAGATGATGCCCGAATTCGCCAGGGATATCCCGGCTGCGGTCTGCACGCTGGAGATTAAAGGTAAGCTACACGATAGATGGCGCTGTATAGCGAGGTGATGATTCTACATCGCGCTGTTAAGATTTGTCCTGGAATGATGAGGTGAGAGGTAGGTAGCTTCGGTTGTTTGCTCATATGGATCGCCTGGGCGTATAGTAGGTATCCAAGTTCTTCCTTTTATAGCGTGGTACCTAATTTTATTCTAGAAAGTTTATGAATAGCCTGTGCGGCTCGGTCAACTCATGTTTGAAGACCACGGACACATGGCCGACGTGCCCGTCTCTTCAATACGCAAGATGATGCCAGAGTTCGCCAGGGATATCCCGGCTGCCGTCTGCACGCTAGAAATTAAAGGTTAGTGTGCTAGTGACACGATAGATGGCGCTGTACACCGAGACGAAGATTCTACATCGCGCTGTTAAGATTTTTCCTGGAATGATGAGGTGAGAGGTAGGTAGGTTCGGTTGTTTGCTCATGTGGTTCGCCTGGGCGTATAGTTAGGTATCCAAGTTCTTCGTTTTATAGCGTGGTACCTAATTTTATTCTAGAAAGTTTATGAATAGCCTGAGCGGCGCGGAGGTCAACTCATGTTCTACGACCACGGACACATGGCCGACGTGCCTGTCTCTTCAATACGCAAGATGATGCCAGAGTTCGCCAGGGATATCCCGGCTGCTGTCTGCACACTGGAAATTAAAGGTAAGCTACACGATAGATGGCGCTGTATAGCGAGGTGATGATTCTACATCGCGCTGTTAAGATTTTTCCTGGAATGATGAGGTGAGAGGTAGGTAGCTTCAGTTGTTTGCTCATGTGGATCGCCTGGGCGTATAGTAGGTATCCAAGTTCTTCGTTTTATAGCGTGGCACCTAATTCAATTCTAGAAAGTTTAAATGAGAATAGCCTGAGCGGCTCGGTTAACTCATGTTTGAAGACCACGGACACATGGCCGACGTAAGACATAATATTATTAAATGGTGTACTGACACCATGACGGTCAGCCTCCGTAGCCTAGTTGGTAGTGACCCTGCCTACGAAGCTGGAGGTTCCGGGTTCGAATCCCGGCGAGGGCATTATTTGTGTATTTATTTATCACAAATATTTGTTCCTTGGTCATGGTTGTCTATATATTTAAGTATCTATATGTATCTATCTATTATATATATCGTCGCCTGGTACCTACATCACAAGCCTTAATTACAAGCTGACCATCAATACGCTGCGTGAGCGCCGGCAGTGTGGTCTACATCTGTTGACACCCCGACACGCTTCGGCTGCATTCCGTGGTAGTTTCCGATACGCCAGTAGTCGTTGTTGGAACAATGTACCTCCTCCGTTAAAGGGCCTGCAGCAAGTTCATAGTTTTAGAAACAAGGTTAAAAAGTTTTTGCTAGTACACCAAGAAAGAGAGGAAACTTTGAGTCATGACACAAGTTGTTTGTAGGGTTAAATTATAATTATATACTTCTTCGTCTTCTTTCTTACCTTATATGTTATGTCCTAGCTGCTTTCGTATATCATTCTGTTCACGCATTTGTTATTTCATAGTTGGTAAGTACTTGGATTGCATCGGAAAGGTTGGAGCACGTGTGTGCAATAATTTTATATTTCTACGTTGGATCCCACACCTCCTTTTCGTCTTTTGTACTGCGTTTTTTTTCTTGTATACTTTGTCCGTTGTAAAATTGTTGTGTACTTCTTGTGTTTGTGTGTAATTCTTAGTGCGTTGTCCGTGAGCCGGCCATATCCGCGTTTCGCCATTTTTTCGTCGCTGCTGTCAGTGATGACAGCTGTGCAATTGGTGGAGGCGGATGACAGTGATATGGTCGCGTTCATGGATAATGAAAAATAAAAAAGTGTTTCATATCTTTGTATTTGGTTAATAATTTTAATTATTTTTATGTTGTTATGTGGTAATGTTTTGTTTTAATGTTTAATGTTTGTAACTCTTTGTGTTATCTGTCGTGGCATCACTGAATGGGCCCTACGGAAGACCAGCGCCGATTTCTCAGTCGGCAATATGCTGAGTTGGGTCCATTTTGTGATGCACACCACACACCACTTACTTTATTTTATTTTAATTTATTTTTTATTTTTTTTTTATTTTCCTATGTTGTCTTGTTTATGTTTGTACTGTAAGCGTCACAAATAAATGTTTTTCTTTCTTTCTTTCTTTCTTTCTTTCTAATTGAGCTTACCGTGGGACTAGGTTGATTTGTGTAAGATGTCCCAAGATATTTATTATTATTATTATTTACTGACATTTCTATTACTCCCTAGAGAATTTTACTTTTCTATTACTCCCGCTACGCGCGCAAGCAATGGCGCGCTTAGATAGCAAGTGTGATGAAAAATAACTATAATCCCTCTCCGCAGATTTCCCGAAAGAGCCGACCCCCGCCCAGCTCGAGCGCGCCCGACGCCATCTACAGATCAACGCAGACGGCGTCGGCACTCTAACCGTCACCCGCGTCACACGCCAAGAGCCGGGCGAGTACCGCGTTGAGGCGCCCGCTCTACTCCGCGCTATCATGGACGGGTAGACAATGTACACACATACACCGTTCCTCAGTAGATAACAAATAAAACAAACCTGTACCATTTTTCAATAGGCTACTTGACTCATATCAAACTTAGTGCAAAAAATTATTATTTTCTGCATAGCATTTGTAAGTTCATGAAAAGTAACGCAGGAGACAGAAAATATGTCGATGCAAAAGTTGATTGGCCCATTTTTGTTTTCACGTAGCCTTTAAGCATGTGGGTGAATCAACTTTTTTCTGTCTGTTATTACCATGGTTACGGTCGCCTGAGTCACGCTTGGTTTAAGCAAAATTATGCTATTTAAACTATGCAAACATAATTTTTTCTGGTGTTAATAAGCCCTTTCTTTAATTGACTGCCTACAGATATGCAGTACATACATGTTTGCATAATTTACGTAGCATAATTTTGCATAAAACCATCGTGACTCAGGCGACTATAACCATGGTTATAACAGACAGAAAAAAGTTGATTCACCCATGTACAGTCACCACATGGGAATGTTGAGCCACTTGGCAATTAATGCAATTTGGTCGTATAATATTATGGGTTCGGTATTTTTCGTTAGTAGGCACGATCGCGACATGACCGATGTTCCCCGATGATATGACAGTCAAATACGAATCTTTGTTGCGTCAAAATTTCAGTGTGTCAAACTAGTTGAAATAATAAAAATTTCTTCGTCTACGAGAATTAAGGATTAGTCATCGGCCATTATTAGACGCTAGATGTCGTTGTTCCTAGAGGAAACTGGATAACGACAGTTATTCATAGATTTGTTTAAAACCGTTTAGTAATTTATTCTTATTTGCTTCAAATCGGAAGCCATGATTTATATGATATTAATAGGCGAGGTATTTTTTTCATTCATATTTATATAAATAGGCATGTTATCGAGCAATTTTAAATTATTTTTTTCATTGACAGAGACAAATGCTATTGCTGTCTTTATTATCATTCGTTACAGCTCAGTTGACGTTAGTTGAAAACTTATGTAATGTAACCTTTGTAGAAATATGGTAGGTAACCTTTGACAATCTACCCATAATCCTATAATCTGTCAGTAGCCATAAAAATGTTTAATAGAAACTTGATAGTTTCTGACTGAAATTCTAACTTTGAAAAAATACCTGTCAGTGACAGCCGTTAAAAGGAAAGTGAACGAAATTACCACCAGGGCTCTGAAGTTAGATTGACGTCTCCAGGTCTAAAGCGGATGTTATATCGTAACTATAGTAACGTCTGCTTCCGGAAAAATAGCGAACAATCATTGGTTAAACATTTTTGTTATTACGTAACCATGGTAATGTCACCTTCTGAAGAATACGCGAGCGGTCATTGGCTAACCGTAGCAACGACCGCCCCATTGGTCAGCAGAGTTCGGCCGCAGTCGTGATACCAGCCTCATAAGAGTTCGGAACCCGATTTGTATTATTCGACCAAGTTGCGAACAGTTGCAAGTGGCTCAACAATCCCATGTGGTGACTGTACAATATTTTTGGAAACTACTCATTTGGCATTTGAAATGACGCTCAAAATTACGTGCACCTTTCTGTATTAGTTCTTTGACGTTTAATGTTACGTATGTATCAACGTATATCGATTTTTTTACTGTTTTTTGACATTTTCTATTTGTAAGTTGACATAGGCATGATATGTAATTAATTGTTAAGTTTCTTTTGAAGCATTCCACAGAATTATCGACCACATATCGTCGGTTGACAACCAAAACTCACTAAGTAACAAATACCTACTTGAAATAGAGATCGTATCTCAGTTCTGATTCAATACTGACATAAGAGGTTGCTAAGAGTAGTGACCGTTTTTATAGTGAGTTTTGCTTGTCAGCCGACGATATGGAGTTCTATCATTATTTATATTATATCCACTTATTTGCTTTGAAATGTTGGTTGAGCTTTATTCCTATGTAAAATAAGAATGACAGCTGGTAACCACGGTTACCAAAGGTAATTGAGTGGATATTAGTATAATTATCTGCGAAATATAACTAATTAGCGAATAAACCGAGAGGTGCGGGGCTAGATAGCACGTGGAATGCTTCATCTTAGGTAATCATTTATATTCGTCTGATTATACGCATAATACTTAAATTTTAGAAAGTAAGAATAATCCCGTCATACGTGTAAATTATGATATGGGACCTTAAAAATATGGCAAGTTTCTTTTTCATCCCTTACAAGTTATACTCTAATTACGACGTATTTTTTTACAATATAGAAAATGCTATAAGGGTAAACTTGTGCAAAGAGTGTGAAATAGTACAACACACATCACTGCTGTGTTTCGGTTTGGGGGTAAGATACCAGGTGTAATTATTGGCATAGAGGCAATCCATCTAAGTCCTCAGGGTAGACAGCGTATAGGCGATTTTCTGATCGCTATGTCCATGGGCCTCAGTTCCTGCTTTCCATCAGGTGGGCTGAGAGCTCAGTTGTCTACCTATAAAAAAAAATTACCAAACAGCGCGTGCGAAGTCGCGGGCACAGCTAGTAATTTCAATATCTTCAATCCTTTATGAGGAGTACATTTCAAGGATAATGCAATAATTGTTTTGATATTTTATTTAATTCCTCGTCCAGAATCCAACATGCTTCGAAAATTCAATAAGGAATGAAATTATGGTTTGATTCCATTGCCCTTGCAAATTTTTCTTTTTTGATTTTCTGTTGCTGCAGCGGTAGTTACCAGTTCATAATAAGAACAATATTTGCAGTCCTTCATAAAATATGAGCTGTACATGTTAAGGAGGACGAAATAATTATTTTTTAATTTATTTCAATTCCTCTGTCTGATGCTCGAATAGTGGGTTAATAATAAATCTGTTGAAAGACCGAGTGGCCGAGGGGTACAGGCATCAGCCGCGAAAGCTGAGTACGTGGGTTCGATCCCCACCTCGGACATAGGTGATCTTGGTCGTTTTTCTTTGGTATATGACATCTAATATTTATAATAAATCTGTTTTCAATTTCTTGTCTCTAATTGGATTTTCTCCCGATAAAGCATTAGATTATAGATTCTAGTAAATTATTTGTCATTCTGATCCTTCAGAGAGAAGATCAAGGAGTACGCAATAATTTTTTAAACTTTATTCCTCGTCCAGATTATATCTGCTTCGAATAATTAGGAAATGTGATGTTTCCTCGACATTTAATTCCATTCCTTCGGCTGTCTGACTTTCCAATTTAGACTTTCGCCTACTTTTGACAGGTGTCATAGTGTTCTGTGTCCCTCTTATGGCAGTTAGTTAGTTTTCAGGACAATGTGTTACTCAAGTTTTGAGTAGAAAGTTCACTATGAAGTACGTATTTATTTCCAAGTCCTATATCTAGGCATCGTTAATTCTCACTGAGAAGAGTTTTTCAGGATATTCCATTATCTATATTTATCATTATAATTTCACCAGTTCGGTAATTTCTTGAAATTTACATATAAAATATCTTCGTTTCTAAGTGAAGCGCGCTTTGAGGGTAAAGTTATGTCGTTTACCGATTTCCATTTTCCGATGCTCTATGTAAAGGGCTAGATTCCACATTGGAACACATTTATTATTCGTAGTCCTTCAGAGGAGATACGGAGTGCATGTCAAAGAAGATGCATAACAACGAGTCTTCATAAAATAGCTCAGGAGGTCTATAAATACTAATAAATATATTCGCTTCCAAGTGAAGTCGCCTTAAGGGTCGTGTTGTCATTTAACTATTTCCATTTTCTGATTCTATGCTCTATATAAAGGGCTAGATTCCATATTCCGATACATTTATTGTAGTCCTTCAGAGGAGATAAGGAGTACATGTCAAGGAGGATGCAATAATAACGACTTTTCATGAAGTTAAAATATCTTCGATTCTTAAGCGAAACTCGCTTAGAATGTCATTTAACTATTTCCATTTTCCGATTCTATGCTCTATTTATAGGGCTAGATTCCATATTCCAGTATATTTATTGTAGTCCTTCAGAGGAGGTAAAGAGTACATGTCAAGGAGGACGCAATAATAACGACTTTACAAAGTTAATTCAGAAATCGATATAAATAAATATCTTCGTTTCTAAGTGAAGCGCGATTGTGGAATTCTGCTGTTGTCATTTCACTGTTTCCTTCTGATTATATGCTCTATATAAAGAGATTCCACATTGGAGCACATTTATTATTCGTAGTCCTTCAGAGGAGATACGGAGTACATATCAAGGAGGATGCAATAACAACGAGTCTTCATAAAATAGGTCAGGAGGTCTAATGGTCTATATAAATACGAATAAATATCTTCGTTTCCAAGTGAAGCGCGCCTGAAGGGTCGTGTTGTCATTTAACTATTTCCATTTTCCGATTCTATGCTCTATATAAGGGGCTATATTCCATATTCCGATACATTTATTGTGGTCCTTCAGAAGAGATAAGGAGTACATGTCAAGGAGGGTGCAATAATAACGACTTTTTCATAAAATAGGTCAGGAGATCTATAGAAATACGAATAAATATCTTCGTTTCCAAGTGAAGCGCGCCTGAAGGTTCGTGTTGTCATTTAACTATTTCCATTTTCCGATTCTATGCTCTATATAAGGGGCTATATTGCATATTCCGATACATTTATTGTAGTCCTTCAGAGGAGATCGGGAGTACATGTCAAGGAGGATGCAATAATAACGACTTTTTTATGAACTTGAAATATCTTCGGTTCTAAGTGAAACGCGCCTAGAGAGTAGAGTTAATGTCATTTAACTATTTCCATTTTCCGATTCTATGCTCTATATAAGGGGCTAGATTCCATATTCCGATACATTTATTGTAGTCCTTCAGAGGAGATAAGGAGTACATGTCTAGGAGGATGCAATAATAACGACTTTTTCATAAAATAGGTCACGAGATCTATATAAATGCGAATAAATATCTTCACTTCCAAGTGAAGCCGCCTTAAGGGTCGTGTTGTCATTTAACTATTTCCATTTTCCTATTCTATGCTCTATATAAAGAGCTAGATTCAATATTCCGATACATTTGTTGTAGTCCTTCAGAGGAGATGAGTACATGTCAAGGAGGATGCAATAACAACGAGTCTTCATGAAATAGGTCAGGAGGTCTATATAAAAACGAATAAATATCATCGTTTCGAAGTGAAGTCGCAGTAAGTCATTTAACTATTTCCATTTTTCGATTCTATGCTCTATATAAAGGGCTAGAATCCATATTCCGATACTTTTATTGTAGTCCTTCAGAGGAGACACGGAGTACATGTCAAGGAGGATGCAATGATAACGACTTTTCATGAAGTTAGTTAAAATATCTTCGGTTCTAATTGAAGCGCGCCTTGAGGGCGGAACTATATTTAACTATTTCTATTTTCCGATTCTATGCTCTATTTAAAGGGCTAGATTCCATATTCCGATACATTTATTGTAGTCCTTCAGAGGAGATAAGGAGTACATGTCAAGGAGGACGTAATAATAACGACTTTACAAAGTTAATTCAGAAATCGATATAAATAAATATCTTCGTTTCTAAGTGAAGCGCGATTGTGGAATTCTGCTGTTGTCATTTCACTGTTTCCTTCTGATTATATGCTCTATATAAAGAGATTCCACATTGGAGCACATTTATTATTCGTAGTCCTTCAGAGGAGATACGGAGTACATGTCAAGGAGGATGCAATAACAACGAGTCTTCATAAAATATGTCAGGAGGTCTAATGGTCTATATAAATACGAATAAATATCTTCGTTTCCAAGTGAAGCGCGCCTGAAGGTTCGTGTTGTCATTTAACTATTTCCATTTTCCGATTCTATGCTCTATATAAGGGGCTATATTCCATATTCCGATACATTTATTGTAGTCCTTCAGAGGAGATAAGGAGTACATGTCAAGGAGGACGCAATAATAACGACTTTTTTTCATGAAGTTGAAATATCTTCGGTTCTAACTGAAGCACGCCATGATGCCATTTAATCTTTCCATTTTCCGATTCTATGCTCTATGTAAGGGGCTAGATTCCAATTTCCAACATATTTGTTATTCGTGGTCCTTCACTCAAGAGGAGTGCATGTCAAGGAGGACGTGATAATAACGACTTTTTAATAAAGTATGTTAGGAAATCGATCGAAATAAATGTCTTCGTTTCTAAGTGAAGCGGGCCTCGATGGTGGCATTTTAATTGTTGTCATTTAACTGTTTCCATTTTCCGATTCTATGCTCTATATAAGGAGCTAGATTCCATATTCCGATACATTTATTGTAGTCCTTCAGCGGAGATAAGGAGTACATGTCAAGGAGGACGCAATAATAACGACTTTACAAAGTTAATTCAGAAATCGATATAAATAAATATCTTCGTTTCTAAGTGAAGCGCGATTGTGGAATTCTGCTGTTGTCATTTCACTGTTTCCTTCTGATTATTATGCTCTATATAAAGAGATTCCACATTGGAGCACATTTATTATTCGTAGTCCTTCAGAGGAGATACGGAGTACATGTCAAGGAGGATGCAATAATAACGAGTCTTCATGAAATAGGTCAGGAGATCTATATAAATACTAATAAATATCTTCGCTTCCAAGTGAAGTCGCCTTAAGGGTCGTGTTGTCATTTAACTATTTCCATTTTCCGATTCTATGGTCTATATAAAGGGCTGGATTCCATATTCCGATACATTTATTGTAGTCCTTACGCAGACGCAATAATAACGACTTTTTCATAAAATAGGTCAGGAGATCTATATAAATACGAATAAATATCTTCGTTTCCAAGTGAAGTCGCATTAAGTCATTTAACATTCCCATTTTCCTATTCTATGCTCTATGTAAGGGCCTAGATTCCATATTCCGATACATTTAATGTAGTCCTTCAGAGGAGGTAAGGAGTACATGTCAAGGAGGACGCAATAATAACGATGTTTTCATAAAATAGGTCAGGAGATCAATATACTAATAAATAACTCCGTTTCCAAGTGAAGCGCGCCTGAAGGGTCGTGTTGTCATTTACCTATTTCCATTTTCTTATTCTATGCTCTATAATTATAAAGGGCTAGATTCCATATTCCGATACATTTATTGTAGTCCTTCAGAGGAGATAAGGAGTACATGTCAAAGAGGACGCAATAATAACGACTTTTTTTCATGAAGTTGAAATATCTTCGGTTCTAACTGAAGCACGCCATGATGCCATTTAATCTTTCCATTTTCCGATTCTATGCTCTATGTAAGGGGCTAGATTCCAATTTCCAACATATTTGTTATTCGTGGTCCTTCACTCAAGAGGAGTGCATGTCAAGGAGGACGTGATAATAACGACTTTTTAATAAAGTATGTTAGGAAATCGATCGAAATAAATGTCTTCGTTTCTAAGTGAAGCGGGCCTCGATGGTGGCATTTTAATTGTTGTCATTTAACTGTTTCCATTTTCCGATTCTATGCTCTATGTAAAGGGCTAGATTCCAAGTTACAGTATATTTATTATCGCAGTCCTTCAGAGAAGATAGGGAGTACATGTCAAGGAGGACGCAATAATAACGACTTTTTTCATGAAGTTGAAATATTTTCGGTTCTAACTGATGAACGCCATGAGGGTGATGTTGTGTCATTTAATAGTTCTATTTTCCATTTCTATGATCTATGTAAGGGGCTAGATTCCTAGTTCAAACATATTAATTATTCGTGGTCCTTACATTAGAGAAGTACATACATGTCCAGGAGGACGCAATAATAACGATTTTTAATGTTAAATCAACTCGTTTAGATTCCATTTTTCTATTTCGAATAGAAAGTTAATTTTCCTAACTAGTGCGGAAAAGTAAACTTTGCGCACGCATCGTGTGCGTAAATTTCTCTTTTTAAGGCACTTGTTATGAAAAAGTCGTTCGATACACGTGTAAGAACTTCTTTTTAACACGGGTGATTGTCGCCCTCGTTTCACTCGGGCTCCAACTTTCACCCTAGTCGAATTTTTTTTGTACCTGTATCGAAATGTACTATTACAATCATTTCTATGTTTTTCGGTCTGCTGTTTGACATTTTTGAATATTTCTATTCCAGTATATCCCATCAGCCTAGTTCAATCGATTGCTGGACAAAGATCTAAAGTGTGCGTAGGCAATGTGCATAATCCGTGTGGTAACGGCAGTAAGAATACATTTGTCACCACCCCAACTCTTCCCGCGGATGTCGTAAGAGCCGATTAAGGGATTGAAGTGTCACTTACCAATCTTTCCTACATGATTAATGATGGGCAGCAGCGTCATCATAGTGGACACAGTACACTTCAATCCCTTAATAGGCTCTTACGACATCCGCGGGAAGAGTTGGGGTGATATAGTATTGCCGATTATCACATCCCAACCAACATAGCGCAGAATTTCATTTCGCCGAAAGATCGCTTCCGAACTTTCACGTGACGCAGACTTATCTTTCCCATATTATCATGTTGCAATCTGACCTCTAACGTAATTTCTAAATGAAAATTCGGCCAATTGAAAGTTGGAAAATCATTTGGTATGCCAAGATAATAATCATCTGCGAAAAGTTGGTGGGCAAGTGATATTCGGCAAAATTAAATTCTGCGAAAAGGGAGGTTACCCGGGGTCACAACACTCGCTAAAACCTGTTATTTGGCCTTTATTCATAAAATAATGCTTTTTTTATGTACTTTGTAGTAGATAAGAAAATGTCGAGAACAATAAATAAAAATGATTAATCTAGTAGTTTTATTTCTAATAGTCTAATAAATATGTTAACCGATTCGTTGCGGGTTCCATTTTCAAATACTTTTATCTATGGCGGCGAATATTTTTTTCATGATACGCCAAGCATGCCTTACGCCATAGAATATGATGACACGCCTATCGTGTCATACGCCATTCGTTAAAACATTCATGACACGCCTGGCGTGTCATCCGCACTGAAACGATTAAGAAATGGTCCTTTCGAAGCTTAACCTTTTCGACGCCACGTCAAATACGACAGATGCACGTCATTGAAGTGTCAAAACTGAATTTAAACCTTACGCACGTGCATGTAGGTCTGTGCACCGTGACTTACTTACATGTTTGGTGTTGAATGGACGGTGCCGATATATCAGTTTCTAGTCCGAAAAGGGTCTCTCAAAAAAAAAAGCTAGCACAAAATAGTAGATTACATGCCAAGGCCGTTTAAGTGGGAAATGTCTCGGATGACGTATAATTGTAGGCCGAGGCGAAGCTGACGCCGACAAACATGTGATCCGAGGCTTTCCCATTTAACGGCCGAGGTGATATTATTTTTCTGCTCAACGGAGCCGGCAGGCGGCAACTTCATTTAGCGCAGCGGCCGGCAAAGTGCTGTTTGTCGGCCGGAGGGCAGAAATAGTACGTTACGACACAAGTCCGAAAAACATGAAATTCGTACGAGTGACAATGTTTTAAATCGACACGTTCACACATCGTTACGAATCTCCTTTTTGCACGTGTCTCGTACGACGTTTTTTAGTACCTACAGATGGCCCTCCGAAGTTTTGGTGCCTTTTTTACGCGCTCGTGCGAGAAGTGGCACATTTTACGTCAGAGGTCCAAAACTTCGGAGGGCTATCTGTACTAAAAAACGTTGTACGAGACATGTGAAAATATCCGAGTATGCACTCTAAAGTCATTCCAGTAGATAGAGGTCTGCGCAGATTTTTTTGTAAAGGTACGGTGGGATAAGATGAAACTGTCGTAGGTACTTGTAACTCAAATAAATACACAAAATAATAAAAATGACTATTATTTCCACAAACAGCACAAGACTACACATCACTTATCCCCGCGGCGTCGAATCCGAATCGTTCCCGCATATTCTTCCTCAGTATATTTCTTATAGTAATCTGGCTTCATACAGAGCTCCAGCGATCGAAGTACTTTGGATTTTTCTAAATTAGCTTCCTTCACAAGCTTCGTAGACGCTGTAGCTATTTTGCTTACCCAAGCATCGTAGTATGGCTTCGTATGTTGGTTGATCGACTCTGGGGCCCATTTAACTATCTCTGTAGGCGGGGATTCTGCCCTTTTCGGGGACATAGCGGGCGGTGACAAAGGCCTTTTGCGAAATCTTTTAGGACTCCTAGACGTAATATGTGGAAGAGGTATTTTTTACCTAGGTTTGACATCCCTGTTAGGTATTTTTATGTGTAAAGGCTTCCGGGGATTCTGTTCGATAAAAGTTACCGCTTTATAAACGCGCGAGTCCATTTTAGATTTAACAGTTTTTATAAACGGCTTTTTATCTTTCCTGGAGATTGCATTTTTATCAGATTCTGTGATCTTTTTGCGATCTAACACGTCTGGTTTAGATACGCGGTTAATTTTCATAGTGCTTACTGCTCTGTCAACTGAGATCTTTTCCTTTCTGACGTCTCTGGATTCTTTACATTTTAGTTTTTCTGCAGACTTGTAATGGTAAATTTTGGACCGTTCTGTAACATGTGGAATCAAGTTGAGTTTGCAAAAAACCTTTTTTTTAAGGTCGTAAGATAAATAATAGTTATTTGTTATACAAGGGTGCAAAGTTGTATTTTACCCGCGAGTATGAAATTGAAACACGAGCAAGCGAAAGGATTCTATAGTTGAACCACGAGCGAAGCGAGTGGTTCTAAAATAGAATCCTGAGCGCAGCGAGTGTTTTAACATACGAGAAGTAAAATACATTTGCACCCGTGTGTAACACAAAACTTTTCCCCTCACTATAGCGAGGAAACTCAAAAAAGGTAATTATTTGTTCACATTACAATCATCATCGGGTTAGTGTTAATAATTTTCCAAATGCATCATGTATTTAATGCAAGATTTTGTCGCAGTAAACTTACCACGAAAAAGTAAATGGAGCACGATTTTAACACATTCCTGTAGTTGCACACCAACGCCAATGCATTATTAAATCATTCTCATTCATTATTTTTACAAAATTATAACAGAACACCCTGAAAGTTGTTTAGTTTACTATTTTTATGCGTGTTCGAGTCGGTAAATAAAGATTATAACCTATAATATTCTTTGACAATGTTGACGTTGACATTTTCTTCGTTTTGTGATTGCATCTAGTCATCTTATCATCATTCACTAAAACAATTGTTACCTATGGAATTTTAGGATTTATATGTTAAAATCATCATATTATATAAAGGTTTGTATTTTACACTAAATTCTCAAACAAATTATTTAATTATCATTAATATGGAACAATTTCCATGAGCATTTTACGTTTTGTTATTCCAAAACCAAGGTCATTACTTTGCCACACAAGTGAATAATATGCGTTTTTACACGTTCGTATTAAAGGATAAACGAGCACTTTAAGAGCTAGTGAGGGGAAAAATATAATCTACATCTGGGTCTAACCCTACACCAAAGAGCCGAAAAGAAGTTACATAATTTTTAAGCCGTCGGCGGCACTTTTCAAATATTAATATCTGGGTAAATAAATTTTGTTATGTTTGTTATTGCTACGGTTACGGTCCCCTGAGTCACGCTGGTTATATGCAGAATTATGCTACCTACCGAAGAACGAAAAAATAACCGTTTTTTTTGTATGGAGAATATAACGGTTCTGGTCCCAGGCTCCGTCCCTGTAACTTACGTAAGAATTTACAGGTGTATTGGCTGGGCCGCGTTTTATAAAGTTACAATTTACAATTTCGCTGTTTGCCTCTCTAACGCACGCACCTATTGGCTAGAAAAAGAGGCAAACAGCGAAATTGTAACTTTATAAAATGTGACCCTGGCCTATCACTATACTCACCCAAATCGTCTCTCTTCACCTCATTACGCTTGAAAGTGTATCTGTGTTTTATCCGTTTCCGATAATCCAAAATCTTACGACTACTTGTAGAGTTATTCTCGACGCTTCTAGGCGGAGAATCGGGGGTGTTAGTAGAACGTGATACTAGATCAATTTTGATAGTTTCGTCTTTAGTATTCTTAGTTAATACTTGCTTGGAATCTTTTCTTGTTACATCCCCCCGATCGCAGGGGGCCGTAGATTGAATTTCTTTATTTCTACGCATAATGTCACCACGATCTTTGTACGAGTATGCCGGTTTTCCTAGATTTTTATGCGTGTTCATTTTAGCAGTTGAATATAATTTTTGTTACAGCCAAATTTTTCTCACTTGGTAATTTCATTTTGTTTGACATACTTATTGACAAATTTGTGACGTTTGATCTACTAGATTAGGGTGTTATTTTGAAAATTTGAAACCTTTTTTTTAATCTACTTTGTGGCTGGTGAAATCAAAACGACAAGGATTTAATTTGGGTTTATATAAATATTGATCCTGCGGCCCTAGCAAATAATGTAAGTAACACTTTAAATATTATCCTAGAATATCTTGAGTTTGACAGTACATCAAGGTCTTCTCTTTTTAACTATTACCTACTTACAATGATGACACGGATATCTTAAAGACAAACGGGTCTTAAATCTCTTTAGAGTATTATATTCTTTGGTCTATCGCGTAAACTTACGTTTCATTCTATCCTGACGTTTCGGGCATGACTTTACACCCGTGGTCGCAGGCAGCGTCTGCCTCATGAGACGTTATGCCCGAAACGTGAGGATATAATTAAACGTAAGTTTACGCGATTAAGACCCGTTTGACTTAAAAATATGATTGATAATCGTGAAAGTTTAAATCAATATACAAGATGAATGAAGAAACGGATAGCAGCAAGTTGTCAATGACAAGACGTGCTAGGACTGCAGAGTTCCCTATGCATTCTCTTTGGATATTACTTGTTATTCTTATTAAAAAACTCTTTAATTAATCACCTTAACTTTTTATTTGACAACTAAATTGTCAAACACAAAATGCAATCAAAAAAATAGGAAAATTAAAAAAACAACTGGAAATACCTTACTACAACCGTGATGCAACAGTTATGGAATTAACGTACGAGGGGCCGTTGTTTAAGAGTAAGTCTTCGAACAGTGCTATCCCGACCGTCAAAGCCAATACAAAGACTAGAAATCTGAGCACTGGTGACGTGGTTCAGAAGATGGAGAGCAGTAGAAAACGTGGGGTGTACGTTGAGAAGTGGAATCCGAAAGTACGCGCTGATGGTAAGAGAAAGTGTCGGAATATAATGATTTGTTGTAACTTAAAACTTACATCCAAACGGCTCCGTAACAGAACTGCGACTAATTACCGATGAAAATTAGTGCGACATAATTTTAACGCGAATGTTAGTTCGAAAGCACTTGACTGCGACAAATTATTAGCTGACGAGAGGAAGTGCGACGAACGTTAGTCAGCAGTTCTGTTACGGAGCCCATTCAAACAGCAGGTCTAACCAAAATTCCATTTTGCAATCTTATAGGTGGGTACGATAAGCGATAAATAATAAATGTGTGAGAATGTTACATTCGTACGAAAAGTCACGTGACCATTTCCATATATTATTATGGTCACGTGACTTAAAATGGTTTCTCGTATACGATTGCAGAATGGTCTTGGCTAGGCCTGCTGAACTTTCATTTAAAAAGGATTCCTAAAAACCAAATTAGTCGTTTGTCTTATTAGCGTTCCAACTAACGAAGGCTTATACCTACAGCTTGCCGTGGGACTAGGTCGATTTGTGTAAGTGTCCTAGGATATTTTTTTTATGTAACTGTTTTCAGACAAGAAACATTTCAAGCTGAAATCAGCACCATCAGCTCCGCGGTTGGACAAACGCGATTTGCTGACCTCGGCCCCTCCTGCCGCCACCATCGCCACCTTCACCAGGCTTCTCGGCACCGCCGACCCAGCCGTCCGATTCATCAAACGCAAATCCAAGCGGCACCCTGAAAAACTCGTTAACCCAAAAACACCAAACCTCGTAAAAAAACAATCAAAAGAAAGCGTCAAACCTAAAGAAGATAAACATGTAAAGTATAGATCGAATGCTGTTAAGCAAAATGTTAACGCGAAGGATTTAGATAAAGTGATAACGTTCAAATTTAAAAAAGAAATGAATCAGACATCTCCGTCTGCGTCTTCGAAGATTACTCGAGAACTCTCATACGACACGCACTGGTCCGCCATCTTTCCAGACAAAGAGAAACACACAGGCAACGCTAACTTATTACAACAGTACATATCCAACTATAAAGAAACTAAGGATAAATTAAAACAGAACGAATTAGACGATGCAGAAGAAGAGAAGGAAAAAGAAGGACCTATTTACAATTTCTTTATCGACCTTCTCGAGTCTGTTTATGATGAGGATGTAGTTGAGAAACCTAAAGAAGTAACACATAGCGACAAATCCTCGCAGATAAAACTGGAGATAGACGATACAGTAGCTCAAAAACTTAAAGGACGAGAAGACGTTTCCAATACTGTCAATAGTTACACAGTTGAAGACGAGTATGCGAACAATCAAAGTATCAATTTAGAAGATTACTACAACTACAGAATGCCAGTGATACCAAGTACACGGCGAAGAAAAATAGCCAGTAGCTCATTCCCGCCTCGTAGACGTGCAAAAAAGGAACAGAAATCCAAGAAACCTAATCTTCTAAACCTTCTAAAACAGCAGTTATCGGTAAATTATTGCATGCAGGAGCCCCAAAGCATGTACGAATCACTCTTGAACATAGCTAAAAACAAACGGAAACGAAAACAGCTTTATTTCGAAAGCATGGACGAGCCTAGCGAAGATAAAGCTTGTAGATTTAAGCGGCGAAACGTTATATCCCCAAGCACGAGACTTCAGAAAAACGCAAAACTGACGGGTAATTACAGCATGAATGTAACGGGGAGGTATGATTCCGTGTCAAATGCCTCCAACGCTGAATCTCGGCATTCTTTAGAAGTGCTGGGTTTCGACTACGATGCATCAGATATAGTTGCACCTGATTCTGAATCGGACAGTGATTCTGATAGGATCGTGAATATAAATGAGGGCTTAGCCACCGTTACGCAATATTGGAGGCGTTGAAGAGTTTCTGTTAACATATTAACCGAAGGCGACATATGAAATAATTAAAAATTGTGCCACTGAAACCGATCAGGAATCGTTCTCAGCAAGGATCGGAGAAACGCCCGGAAACAAAACAAAACCCTGTTCTGTACAGTAGAGACTTCGTTATCCTATATATGTTATGATGTAATAATATTTAATTTTATAAGATATACTACAATACGTGTTACACGAAGCACTGAAGTGGGTACCAAATCACCCCGGAGAAAACCGGCAGGTTATACTGACCAACTTTTACTATTGTGCTAACCCAGAAATCTCAAAAAATATTTTGGCTCTTTCATACAAAATGCCGTGATCGATCGGTCAAAATGTGAAAAAGACAATTTTTTATTTAGATTTCGTGATAGGTCCCATTGTGAAAGTTGTTCAGTATAACCTACTAAATCACCCCGTTCAATGTTTTCAGTGGTTCGAGTAATACCCTGTATAATAACACTAACACAAAGTATCTTCCTTGTACACATCGTGATGGAGACAATTTCGAATTTTTGATATTGAATTTTGGTCTATAGGTGGCTACGAACAAAAAAATATTTATGTTAACATCTCTCTGCTGTACGGAACAGTGTTATGTTTTCAAAATAACGGGCGCTTGTCCGCGACCCTTGATTGTAAGTAATTTTTTCATGAGAGCGATTTAGTGAAATGTTTTTACTAACAAACTTTTCAAACCTCTGTATTAATACTGATATCACCCAGTACTTATAAATAAAAGCAAATGTAACTTTATAACAGTTTTATTTACAATTCGTGAAAGATTATCTTACACTTACACAATGATAGCTGCGCCATTGTATTCGTTTCAAGTAGGTTTCTTATGACTTATGACTATTGAATTCGCCGAAGAACAATTGCTTTGACTTCGTCGTCGACCACAACCCCTCTAAGTTCAAATTCAGTTTTTTACCCTTATTCTAATTCATTTACTTTTATTAACGCACAACCTTCATCATAATTCCATTATCATGAAATAAGAATACGAATTAAGTGAAAAATATGATACATCGAATAAATCAAACAGGGTAAATCCACACTGTAACGTCAGTTAGGTACCGATTCTTTTGTGTTTTTACATTAATTAATAAAAGCAATGTTTCCGTTTCTGGCCTAGCCCTCTAGGTAGAAATGTGGACGCTGAAATCTACTTAACACGTTCGACGCCGGTGACACAGCGTGTGTGACCAACAAAATCTGATTCCTATGCCAGTGACACACATACGTGATCAGAGTAACTTTATTCTTATGCCACTAGCATAAATCAAGTTCTTCCTCCAATGCCAGTGCCACAGAAATACGAAAGTTTTTGACATAAGTGCTGTGTCACTGGCATAAGAGTACAATCTGTTCAGTCATACATGCGTGTCACTGGCATAGGAGTTCTATCAGATAATTTCGATCGGTATAGTATTAGAGCTCTGTGAAACAGTACTGGAGGCGAACGTGTTAATAGGTATAAGAATACAAATGAATTAGTAACTAGTGCAACAATCTTGTTGATATATCCAAATGAGGACAAATACAATTATACAAAATTATTATTATCCACACGATACAAAGATACAACCCAATATCAAATGCCTAAAAACGACACCAGACTAGAATAAAGTAATTTAGGAACATATTATTTAGGCAAATATAATTCAGAAATCTGGTAAATAATCTAAAAAAATTAATTTATTACAATTACGTAAAATATACATTGTCGATGGTTACTTTAGTAGGACAGTCAAGTGCAAAAATAAGTATCGAAAGAATCCGCTCATAAATATGTTACGACGTTCTTATTACACAGAATTGTAGTGCATTGGGACATATTTTTGAACATTTTTGTGTACACCTTAGGGCTCATGCATAAATCATGCTACTTCTTGTGACCAGTGATCGAAATAGGTAGTGCCATTTCACGGGAACTCGGTGCGTAAGCTTAGTATGGATAGACCTTTTAACCCCGGGATTTCACATGACAAGTTTTAAGTTTACGTTTAGTCATCAATATAAATAGATTGACAGTTGAGAATATCGAAAAACTAATTGTTTGCTATTATAATTTTAAAGAAAGCAAGGAATAAATGATCTAAAATATAATCCGTACAGGATGACTGGAAGAATTTAATTCTTGGCTATAAGACGCTTATTGTTTACGTTTGTTTTTTGTATGTAATTAGTTGTATTGTAAATAAAAAACTAATATTTTAATAGTGTTGACCTATTACACACATGTAAGTAGTAATATAGTAGTGTTGATGTTTGGCGATTAATTTTATGATTGTAATTTATAACTGTTAAAAGTACTTCTGAATAAATAATATACGTATTTATAATGACAAAATCTTTTTTTTGCATTTTCTTAATTTAGGTCATCATGTTTACTATGGAAAAAAACGAGCCCGGAAATCCCAAGTCTTATCCATGTTATGTTTAATGTTTAAGGTAATTCACCCAAAATGGCACTAACTATTCCGATCACTGAAAATTACACATTGAAAAATTAAATAACTTTTCAGCCGGCTGCTTCCATCAAAATATTATTCTGCAGATACAAATCCATTCTTTCTCTCTCTTCTTTCAAAGCCAAATTACGCGCTTTTGACACTCGCCTTTTACGAGTACCATTTCGTCGTTTCCGCACTTTACCATTCATACGTGTTGCTTTCCGCCCGTTAGCGGTTTTTGTTCTGTGTTTTTTTATGTCACTTGTTATATTACGACTTTCTGTCTGATAGACTAGCAGTCCCTTTGGGTTGTAAGCGGCATCATGTATATTGTAGCTCTGTAGGTTATTTTTAATGTTTTGTTGGTTAATCATCTCTAACTCATTTTCCGCTGCGTTTTCTACACCATTTTGAGTGTGTGGCTTATTGGTAACTTTTCTGTTATTTTTTGACGAATTAACTCTCTTTCTCTCAAGTCTTGTGTGTGTGTTTGTGTCTGAATTGTATTTGAGATTCTTTCGATTACTAACACTTTTTGTCCGAGTGATTTTTTCAGCGAGTTTATTTTCTGTGTGTGATTTTAAATCATGTGTAAGATCATTTTTGCCAATTGTTCGTTTGGCATCAGCGTCGCTTTGTGTTGTGTGAGTGTGTGTGTCTGTGTTTTGTAGACTTTGCTCATGTATGTGTGCGGCGGCATGCCTTTGTAAAGTTCGCTGGCTTCGGAAGGTTGCTCCGCACATTGGGCATTTATTCGATTCCTGTAAATTTTAAATTAATTAATATTACCATACATAAACCTGGCCCCTATACCACAAAACTATACAAGCTCACAATTCTACAAAATTGACAACTTTTTGTATTGTATGGGAGTTTATACAATTTTGTAGAATTGTACGCTTGTAAAGTTTTGTGGTATAGGCCACTGGTGGCTTATGGTATGGTGTTTCACGCGTTTATCGTTTATTGTGCTACGCATCACTTTCAATGAACAAATACATCATATACAAATCTGGTTTAGTACCGTTTCGTAACAAAAAATTGGTAACCAGCTTCGAAACGGGAAAAAAAATCCCAATCTGTAACTGGCTTCGAATTGAGACTTTCCCATTACCGATTTGTAACCACGTTTGGTAACTTAAAAAGAGAGATAAATAAATGATAATATGAAATTTTACCTTCCAATAAAATTATTATTATGTTTCCTCAAGACGTCGGAGATCTTTAGATCTGGAGGAGTTACGTCTCCCAATGACCGATAGATGCCGCTAGCGTCTATAAAGCCGCTCCACACCCCGTAGCGCGCCGCTGTGACGTAGTTTCCGCCCAGACAGCTTCCTGTAACCAACCAGCTCGCACCCGGCGACTCGCCGCCATTCCATTGTTGAGGAGAATATAAAGTTTGATAAAAGATGCCACCAGGAAGGCATTATCCAGATCTCCGACGTCTTGAGGAAACATAATAATAATTTTATTGGAAGGTAAAATTTCATATTATGTGTTCCGTTCGACGTCGGAGATCTTTAGATCTGGAGACCTGTCTATTATCTCCTGGTGGCGAGTCAGCGGGTGCACAAATGTTAGGGCTCTACTGCCGTAAACCAATATGTGTACATATACATAGTACAGATAGATAGATAAACATTATTCCTTAAATGCATGACACGCTTGACAAATATTCAATTAAATTTGAATTATGACGTGTAGTCAATAATATTAAGAATACATGATGCATCGCTATGCATTCAGGCGTTAAGAGTCGGCTCAAAACAAGTCTTTTCGGTTGGGTCGACATGCGATTTGTGTGTATCTACAGAGTAGATATCCGCAGATTATATACAGGACTTACTTATCCGTAGATTTTACGCATAACATTTTCGTTATTTATACGAATTGACATGTCCAGAATACTGGGTTCATATTTTGATGTTATCGAATTTAGAACGAAATTTCAGACAGAAAATATACAAGTGAGAATTATCAGAATAATTGTCTATGTATAATACAGTTCAGTGCAAGGTCTTGCACTCTAGACCCAGTATTAAATTAACATTCCATATGTGTTTTTCTCTCCGATATGTCGGACAGCTGTTTAGATTACAACTAGTATTCTTTAAGCGATTAATCAAACAGGTACTTGGAAGGTGAAGGTTTCGCCAGATAAATATTTTAAAAAGAATATAAATCAAAGCGTATCGTTTGCTACGCTAAATGCGATCAAAATGCGAGATATTTCGTTACTTGATTTGATGAGATGGCAGACGATGTTATTTTTGGCGTACCACGATGACTATTTTCCATATGGACCTGTTTTTACTTTGGAGGAACGCCAATGGAACACCAGCAGACTTTTCTTTTGATTTGGTCAGTTGGCGTCGGTATCGCAGCATTCCGCTTAGCTAAACGCATCGTGCGTTCAGTTAGGGCTATTAGACTGAAACATTCCGCGGCACGTGGGCGCTCGAGATGAGCGAACAGGTCGACGGACGGGGTACCCTAGCGGGTGAAGATCTGCTCAGTGGCCTCCGGGCGCTGGTGCCGCTCGGGGTCGCAGAGTCCCCTAGCTCGTCCGTCGACTTCCTGAAGGTACCGACCTGTAGGTATATGAACCGAACTGGTTCCGTAAGTTCTGAACCTGTAGTGCGTAGGCAATTCCCTGATGCCAATACTTTCTGCGTTGGTCGTTGTAACTAATAATCATACTAACTATCGATCTCCTCAAGTTCTCCTTAAGTTTTAAAGTGTAGGTTTTTGGAGTCGCAGTGCAGATTCCCTGTTGGAGACCATGCACCGGCTTCCTGTTGAGGACCGACTGAGAATGCGGTGCGTTGATCAATATACTTAGTATAGTGTTTCCTTCTTACCTCGATATGAACATATTTTATTACGTTCTTAATCCACCATGGGAGATTCCCTCAGAGTCCGGTTGGCAGATGAGATGGGAGCTGGCATGGGACTCTGCACTCGCCCGAAGCAGTGTTAGGGCCTGCGATAGAGCAACCAGCCTCCATGGACGCCTAAGTTCGTAAGGTTGAGTCCGTCTAGGAGCGCACGGCGTTGGACGCGAGACAGGCTGTCTCGCAACCATTCATTTACCTTATTTTCCCTGCAGGACGCAAATGTTGTGGCTATGGTTTGAGTAAGGATTGCATCGTATTTCAGGTAGTATATTTGCCAACCTAGGTTGATGGGGGTCGATCTGGTAATCTGTACTACTTTTTCGACTGGATTGCTATCAGGAAATAGTCTTGATAGGTGATCAAACGTTGGTCAGAACTGTATCATGTGGACGCAGTCATGGACGCATGCAATTGTTTACTTACAAATAATATTAAGTATACTAAAACTGCCCAGGACCGGAGTCAGAGGTGAACAGTCGTGTTGGGGACCAGGACTTTCTTTGGGTCGTTGCGCTAGAGGAGTAAGTAAGTTCAGCTATTAATATGGGAGACCTTTAATCTGCTCTGGGAAAGAATAATCTGTGTAGGGATAGCACCGGGAAATGACAATACGCTTAGATAAAAACGAAGAATTTATATTCTGTGACGAGTATACCGGTGTTTCGAGCTATCTCTTCATGGCCTCTTTCCTCGAGCAGCTGTATCTCGAGCTCGCTTACGACCGGGGTTTTTTTGTCCCAAATTTGTTTATTGCCTTCGGAGAAATGGTTCGTTTTATGAGGAGGAACCCGTATTGTTGGAGAACGAGTGCGAGTAGAGAGATTATAAGAGATCTGTTTCCAAACCTTGTCAATACCACCAGTTTTCAGAAAGCAGGCCCGCGGATTTGAGTGTCTGAGGAATCAGGGGCTGGTCAAGCAGGATACATTTGTAGAATAACATGAGATATTACGTTAGAGATTCCATTCATTGTCGAACAGGTCTTCGGTTTGGTGCAGTGCGCACTAAGTGTTCCTGCTTCTGCTGTATTGGATTGTGGGAGACTGCAGATAGTATTTGAATATAGATACAACGTACAGATTTCCTATAGAACGATAGGACGCAGTTCCTTGTGACTCGGTCAGCCACTACAACGGATCCTTGATCGAGACCGAGAGGTCTGCAATCCCCCCAGCTGCAGTAGGCACGTGTATGTCTATCAGGAACACCCGAAGCAGGAGCGCCAGACTGTGGTTTGCAATGCTTCCGCTCGGCAGGCGGCGCCAGGGTGGTTGCCGGCATCAGCTTGGTTACTTACGTGATATGGGGGGGCCAAACTGACAAGAGTCGTTGGCGCTTTCGCGTTGGGCAGAGCTTCCGCCGTATGACGAATATCGCGGTCGGTGGCGTCATCCGGCCAGTTGACAGCCGGCAGCGAGGCGTTATCGTGGCGTCATTGTATCGGCTTGGCGGGCCACTGTAGTTGCACAATGAACTTCATCGGACTAATTGTATTGTGACTTGTAGCGCCATTGCGGTGGCCGCGTGAATGTAGCGGTTTCGTGATCGGCAGCAACATGGAGGTGGGTTATACCACCATGCCTGGACAGCATCAGCATCGAACGGCAGTAGTATTACCTGTAATGTCATCATGGTGACTATAATTTCGTGGCCAGCGGTGTCCCGTGGCACCCGGTGAGGTCAATACCGATGGTGCCGTCGCGACGACTAGTGAAGTCGGGACCGGTGGCGTGGTTGCGGCAGCCAATGAGGCGAGGACCGGTGGCACCGTTGTAGCGCCCAGTGAGGTCGGGATCGGTAGCGCCGTAGTGGCACCCCGTCAAAAACGGGCTCAATGACGTTACGCTCAGGACGGGTAGTGCCCACGTGGCAGCTGGTGACGTCGGGGCCGGCGGCACCGACATGGCGTCAGTGGGGTCAGGGCCGGTGGTGTTCACGTGGCGTTCAGTAGCGTCGGGACCGGTGGCGGCCAGCGTCGGGACCGGTGGCGGCCAGCGTCGGGACCGATGGCGTCCCCGTGACAGCTAGCGACGTCAGGCCGGGTGGCACCAACATGGCAGCCAGTGGGATCCCCGCCCCGGTGGCACCGTCGTGGCGGCCAGTGAGGTCAGGATCGGTGGCGCCCAGGTGGCGGCCAGTGAGATCAGGATCGGTGGCGCCCACGTGGCGGCCAGTGAGATCAGGACCGGTGGCGCCCGCGTGGCGGCCAGTGACGTCGGGACCGGTGGCGCCCGCGTGGCGGCCAGTGAGGTCAGGACCGGTGGCGCCCGCGTGGCGGCCAGTGACGTCGGGACCGGTGGCGCCCGCGTGGCGGCCAGTGACGTCGGGACCGGTGGCGCCCGCGTGGCGGCCAGTGAGGTCAGGACCGGTGGCGCCCGCGTGGCGGCCAGTGACGTCGGGACCGGTGGCGCCCGCGTGGCGGCCAGTGAGGTCAGGACCGGTGGCGCCCGCGTGGCGGCCAGTGAGGTTAGGACCGGTGGCGCCTGCGTGGCGGCCAGTGAGGTCAGGACCGGTGTCGCCCCGGTGGCGGCCAGTGAGATCAGGATCGGTGGCGCTCAGGTGGCGGCCAGTGAGATCAGGATCGGTGGCGCCCAGGTGGCGGCCAGTGAGATCAGGATCGGTGGCGCTCAGGTGGCGGCCAGTGAGATCAGGATCGGTGGCGCCCAGGTGGCGGCCAGTGAGATCAGGACCAGTGGCGCCCATGTGGCAGCCAGTGAGGTCAGGATCGATGGCGCCCACATGGCGGCCAATGAAGTCGGGACCGGTGGTGCCCACGTGGCAGCCAGTGAGGTCAGGATCGGTGGGGTGGCCACGTGGCTGGCACCCACGTCAGTCTCTGTCGATCACAACATTCGTCGCCATCCGCAGACTAGACCCTTGGGTTGATAGAATATCATTAAGCTAACTCACCAATCGATCCAAGAGCGGAAAACGTAAAAAGTACCCAGGTCCCGCTACGGAGCCGGCGGCGGAGCGCGGGGTGGCCCCCGGCGCGCCCGGCCGCGGCGGCTCCCCGGCGGCGCGCGGGCCGCCCCCAGCCGGCGGCGCCGCGCTGCCCGCGGCGACACGATGTAGCGATGCACGTTCCCTCTCGTCGGGTGCGGAGCGGCTTACGTTACCGTATGAGAAGTAACGCGATCGAAAACACGCGTTAATCGGACGATTTCCTACTTAAATCTCGGAAACGCCTACGACTGAACGACGGTAACGTTTAAAACACGATCGTGGTCGAGAACGTATTTCGCCAGAAAAAGTGGGTAGATCGAAGTCACCTTGAAAATTGCGCGACGGACGTTATCGGTTCGAAAATACTTCGGGAACTCGATTATTCGAAATGAAATTTTAAAATTCGAATCTAAAATTTTCGTCGTAAATATTTAACGATAGACCACTTTCTTGACGATTAGCGAAACACTTCAAATGACTTCCTTAAATTCACTTCAAATGAATAACTTTTCTGTTCGAGCAGAAGTTCCGAAATATAATTACTGGGAATTAAGTCGATCGAGAAGTTAAAGACCACGTGTCGAATTTAAATAAAAATATGCGGACCTTCGGCCAAGACGGTCGACGAAACAATGGAATGGCGGCGAGTCGCCGGGTGCGAGCTGGTTGGTTACAGGAAGCTGTCTGGGCGGAAACTACGTCACAGCGGCGCGCTACGGGGTGTGGAGCGGCTTCATAGACGCTAGCGGCATCTATCGGTCATTGGGAGACGTAACTCCTCCAGATCTAAAGATCTCCGACGTCGAACGGAACACATAATAATAATAAACAAAAATAATTCTTATTGTACAAGTTCACAATATCATTATGCATCTATATCAACCTCTTAGCAACCTCGTATGTGAGTATTGAATCACAACTAAGATACGAGTTTTACTTCAAGTAGATATTTGTTACTTAGTGAGTTTTGCTTGTCAACCAACGATATATACAGTGTGTGGCCTACAACCGGGGTGAAAATTTAAACGGTGCATTAATAAGCTGATCAACAATCATTTCCACATATTGTAATTAAAAAAAAAAAATTTGTAATTTTTTGTTCATGTATTTTTCATTATTATGGGTTCATTTACTTGAATTAAAAGTTATCAATAACTTATCATTTTTGAATCATTGAAAAATGTACAATTTTTTTTTTAAAACCGTATCAAATTAGTGTAAAAATGCAAACAAAATTATTGTTATGACTTCCTACCTGGTATACTATCAAGATGTCTTGCGACTGACAAGCTACGACATCGTGATGCCAAGATCCAGTATTAAAGGTCCATAGCTTTGAATGACAATATCTCCGAACTTAACCACTTTGAAACACCGGGACCTTTACAGGATTATTGCTGAAAGTCTAAGGAGTCACTCATTTCATTTTTCTCCCGTGTTAAAGACCACACACTGTATAAAAGATAGATACAAATTTTCCTGGCGTCTGCAGTAATGTATTAATGCAATATTTTATAACAGAACAGAACTGAGCACAACAGAATATGAATATAAGACAGTACCTTTGTTGCATGTGCTCTCTCGTGCTCCGCCAGCCGATGCTTGTCTTTAAATTTCCTTTTGCAAACATCACATTGGAATCTGAAAACGAAGAATAACTCTTGAAAGAAAGGTTTTTCTAAAGTCAACATTTTCGAAGAAAACCGCTACAGAATTAAAAAAAAAATCAAGTGAAAACTTTCATTGATTATTTCGAAATAAAGCGAGCCGTTTAGAAATCTTCTAGTATAAAATTCGACGAATGATAAAATGACAAAAAAATCTCAATTTTCAACGCTAATAAGTGGTGGGTGAATATTTTTATTTCGTCATTGTCGTCTTGGCAAATATTCTCACAAGAGACGACCGGAACACCGTTATAAAAGTATGAGAAACGGATTTTCTCGCGTGTATTAATTAAATTTAACTTTATCCCTCTAACTTTTGATCCGTAGGTCCAAAAAATATGAAAAAAATCATGAATAGTGCTTTAAAATAAAACTACTTCGAACATAATCGGCCCAGTCGTTTTTGAATAACTACGGAACCCTATACTGAACATGGCCCGACATGCTCTTGGCCGGTTTTTAATTCATAGTTTTATTTCATGTGGATTATTACAGCGGTATAGCATTCGCGGTAACCGTAGATACGTTTGCTTGATCTATGGTATATATGACATCTGTGGCACCCATACAGTAAAGTTGGGGTAGCCCCACAGTGTCGATTACCGTCTTACCTCCACATTGCCCGGAGCCTGTGTTTCGGTGTGTCGCGGTGCACACGCAGCGCCGTCTGCGAGTGGAACAACACACCGCACTCCCCGCAGTTGAACCGGTCCCGGTTTGAAACCTGGCATATCCTGTCAACTATACGTTACCTCCACATTGCCCGGAGCCTGTGTTTCGGTGTGTCGCGGTGCACACGCAGCGCCGTCTGCGAGTGGAACAGCACACCGCACTCGCCGCAGTTGAACCGGTCCCGGTTTGAAACCTGCGCATATCGAATGGTTACACTAGGACAATAATATACGTGTAAGCCTAATACGGGCGAATCTCTTAACAGGTGTTAGTTTAGGACATAATAAGTACATTTATCTATTATAAATATTAGATATCATATACCAAAGAAAAACGACCAAGATCACCTATGTCCCAGGTGGAGATCGAACCCACGTACTCAGCTAACGTATTTTTCTACATTTATCTAGTTTTCCATATCATAATTATACTATTATAACAAATGTTCGTACCTACATTGCTGCTCCGAAAATCTTAAAAAAAATATGTGGGGTCATAATTAAGTGTAATATAAAAAAAACTCGCAATCCTTGATTACACTGGTGAATGCTATGCCTGGTTTAATTTATCGCCCGTATTAAATTTACAAACGATATACTGGATGTCCCTAGACCATGTATGCATGTATGTATGTAAAACACAGGTAAAAATACACATATTAACAGTAAATTAGACAGGTACAAAGACGAACTTATCCCTGTAAGGGATGGGACATGAAAGGACTCTAAAAAAATGTTGATAGACTGTTACCATCTCGCCTACCAAATGATAGCGCGATCTATCTCGACAACGGGGCCATCTAGCGGCGGACGGCGGAACTACAGTACTGCGGTAGTGCGGCAAGTTGCATCGTAGCAGTGTTTGCGCGTACCTGCTTACTTTCATGGCTTGCCGCTGGGTGTCGCTAGTTGGGTAGCGTTACTTGGCAGAAGTATACATGTAGGTATTTATTTACCTGTGATGGTTTTTTCTGGTCGACCCCTTTATAAAGATGTTTGTGGTATATGTCCACGTGCTCTCTGAAACGTAAAAACACATCAGTACTAAGAAATATATTGATTTAAACTTTCACGATTATCACTCATATTTTAAAGACAACGGGTCTTAGTCGCGTAAACTTACGTTTAATTATATCCTGACGTTTCGGACATGACGTTACACCCGTGTCTGCCTGCGACCACTTCGCAAAAAAATGTGTGCCGTGTCGGCCTGCGGCAAGTTTACGCGATTAAGACCCGTTTGTCTTTAAAATATGAGTACTAAGAAATATCACAATAATTATACATAAAACAGTTGACATCTGGCCTACTGCCACGAACACCAAATTACGTAAATTTCGGGCATTTGTCTCTGTTATTCGAACGAAGGAGAAATGAAATGAAATAATTTATTGTCATACCATAGGTAAAATATAAGAGATGTTACAGGTTCATTATTGTCACTGTCCGTGGCACAGATGTCATGTTACCATAGATCAAGCAAACGTATCTACTTAGCGTGTCAAATGAACTCAGTGAAATCCACTGAGTTGTCCGTCTTTAGTCGCAGCTTGCAGCTTTCGGGCGTCAAATTTTGTAAGTTGAAGTGAACAAAAACATTAATAATGCCTTCTTAAGTAATATTAATTGCAACAACACAAAAAAATATGAATACTCAAGGGCCTGAGACATATTTAAAATCATAGGCAAGTAACAACTTCAGTACAAAATCTGACACGCTCGGCCGCCATACAAATGAATGAACTCGTTTTTTCTATCCAAATCTAATTCTGTGGTCCGTGGTCTACCAGGTTCATGGTGTACAATATTATATTGTGCCATGCGAATTTGAGTCATGACATTTAAATTACAATTACAATACAATTTATAATTTACAATACAATAACTTAAAAAATAAAAATAATAAATAACATTTCAATACTTAATTTCAAATTTCAATTAAAATAACAATTCAATAAAATGCTGAATATATTAAGATGTCAAAAATAATAATAATCATTAGAGTGACAGAGAAAAATACCCGAGATTTACCAACTTCGGCGAACCACGGCATCACGTTAACATTTTGACGGACGCGAATTCGCGTCCGCTGCATTAGGATACATATCACACTTGCGTCCTCGGAATCACGTTTATGCATACACAGGACTCGAATTCGCGTCTTCGGCATCCGAGACAAGAATTATGAAAATTACAAATGCACTGAATCCAGAAACCAACGACGGTATAATATGATATAGATTTACCAACTTCGGCGAACCACGGCATCACGTTAAAATTTTAACGGACGCGAATTCGCGTCCGCTACATTAGGTTACATATCACACTTGCGTCGTCGGCATCACGTTTACGCATCCACAGGACGCGAATTCGCGTCTTCGGCAACCGAGACAAGAATTATGAAAATTACAAATGCACTGAATCCAGAAACAAGCGACGGTATAATATTATCCTTTATAAATAAAATAACGTTTTGGTATCAGCTTTTAAGTACAGTTGATTTCTAGCAAAAAACAAATAACTCGAGGACGCGAATTTGCATCTTCGGCATCACGTTTACGCATACACAGGACGCGCATTCGCGTCTTCGGCATTGAATGGGTTAAGGATGTTCCTACCCAGAATCACGAGATCCTATGTCCAGCAATGGACTAAGACAGGGTGACATGTGATGTGATTACCTTTGATAATGTGTCCAAAGACTGTAGAGTCCGACAAAATCTCTGTCGCATAGTTTGCACGACTTTCTTTGTTGAGAATCTGGGTTCTGCTTACTCCTTTAATAACAGAAACTTTCATAAAATCTTTTTCGTAAGCGTTAATAAGTTATTAACAAAAACTTAGATTTATATTTTAAAGACAAACGGGTCATAGGTAATCGCGTAAACTTACGTGGAATTATGGGTCAAAATTATTTTCGTTGTCTTGTTTCATACCACTCTGTCACGCTTTGAGTTGCTGTTCATAATATCAGTACTAACCTGGAATTCATGTCAGTGTCATCAGAGTCACTGTGGTCTCCCATGTCACATCGCTCCCACGTGCAGGGCCATTCGCTCGGCGGATTCGTAACCTAACAAATAAAACGGTATAAAACAGTGTCGGGCCATGCTCGGTGTACGGGTCTGTAGTTGGCCTTAACATGGCCCGACATGCACTTGGCAAAAAAAATATTATGAATTAAATGAAACTATTTTCAACATCATCAGCTGTTTTTGACCAACTACCAGAGATCGGACAAATCTGCGTCATTGTTCGCAATAATATGGACACGACTCCAAAGTTGATTAAGATGATGAGGATTGACTACCCGCGACGGAAATATTGACAAAATAATTCAAATTTTAAACGCTTTTAAGACATGGCGTGACAAGGTACCCTGAGTACTAAACTTTATGGTCGGAGAAATATACTAAAAAAACATAATTTTACTGATATCTTGTATAGGTACACACGTGTTCGATGTAAATAACCCAATTATAGCACAAACCCATTTTGCCACTTTTTCACCCGCTTCGACAAAAACTCATATAACTCTGTAACTAAATGCCGTGACTAGGTACCTTTCCATGTGCGCAGCCACATTTTTTTTCCAAGGGCATGTCGGGCCATGTTCGAAATAGTTTTTTTAGTACAGATGGTGTACTTTTTAGGCTCTGGTGCGAGAAGTGGGTCATTTTACGTCAGGTCCAGAACTTCGGAGGGCCATCTGTAGGTCCTACTAAAAAACGTCGTACGAGACACGTGCAAAAACGAAATTCGTAACTCGTGTCGATTTAAAATCGGTTGTGTTTTAAAACATCGCCACTTGTTTCGAATTTCGTGTTTTTCGCACTTGTGTCGTAATGTACTTATTTTAATGTTTTCTGTAAGTCCACTATTCATGATCTTTTCCATATTTTTTGGACCTATGGATCAAAAGTTAGAGTGGGGAGGACACATTTTTTTTATCTTCCAAACTAATTGACTAAAGAAAAACTTTTTTGAGACCTTTATTTTTTATAAAGGCCAATTCAACGATACCCCACACTATACATGATCAGCCTATGATAGTCCACTGCTGGACGTAGGCCCCTCCTACTAACTATGCGTATAGACGCATTAGGAGGTAAATGTCCATAATCGCCACGCTGGGCACAATATAGGATTATATCAAAATAAAAAAAATAGCATGGCCGTGTGGTGACGGCAGTAAGAATACATTTGTCACCACCCCAACTCCTCCTGCGGGTGTCGTAAGAGTCGACTAAGGGATTGAAGTGTCACTAACCATTATTTATTTTGATAAAAGATTGATGACGGGCAGCAGCGTCATCGTCTAGGGCACACATTACTGCGATCGCCAATCCGCTTGCCCAGCGTGGCGATTATGGGCATTTACCTCCTAATGCGTCTATACGCATAGTTAATAGGAGAGCCTACGTCCAGCAGTGGACTATCATAGGCTAATGATGACGATTAAAAAAATATCCCCACTTTACCTACTACTAGAGGAGATACGCAAATTTTTTTTTTCTTCATTTTATTCTATCACTTTGTCAGGTTGACTAATATGTATACCTGTACCAAATTGCAAAGGCCATAGTCGGATTTTCATAGTAAGTCAGCCTTTAAATCAACCAGACTCTAGTATTTTTTTGTGAGTACCTCTTATGGTGAAGAATATTTCTGCTGAGTATCAACGTCCTATCGGTGACAGTTTTTGACTTATGATTTTTTTTAGTTTTTTCTTTAATGTGTTGTATCTCAGGATGTATAAAAGCGAATTGCTTCAAATTTTGAAATAATGTTCTTTATTTAGATATGCATCGAATTTAAAAAAATGAATATCGATCGTCGTATAAAAAAAAGAAAAAAAAAGACCAAAAAATTTTTCATATTTTTTTTTGTGTACCTATGAAGTAGTGACACCTCTATTTTCTTTTTCTAATTATAGACCATACATTGGCCTACTAGTTGCCTAAGTATCAAAATTTTCCAAGCGGTACTTCTTACCAAAAATCGGCAATATGTTTGGTCAAGTTCTGCATTCAATCGGTGTTTTTCAATGTAGTATACAAACTCTTCATTTATATTTGAGTTTTCTTATCAGGTTATCTTATTTAAGAGTAAATGCTAATGACAACTTAATGTCATCATGATGCAAGCTGTTTATTTCATTATTAATCGGCCGTTTATTATTTTAACTAGCGTAATTCGATATTATTTATGAGATATTCATTAAAAATAATATATTTCTTGAATATATTACTATATACGCTAGTTGAAATGGTAAACGGCCGATTAATAATGAAATAAACAGCTTGCATCATGATGACATTAAGTTGTCATTAGCATTTACTCTTAAATAAGATAACCTGATAAGAAAACTCAAATATAAATGAAGAGTTTGTATACTACATTGAAAAACACCGATTGAATGCAGAACTTGACCACACATATTGCCGATTTTTGGTAAGAAGTACCGCTTGGAAAATTTTGATACTTAGGCAACTAGTAGGCCAATGTATGGTCTATAATTAGAAAAAGAAAATAGAGGTGTCACTACTTCATAGGTGCACAAAAAAAATATGAAAAATTTTTTGGTCTTTTTTTTTCTTTTTTTTATACGACAATCGATATTCATTTTTTTAAATTCGATGCATATCTAAATAAAGAACATTATTTCAAAATTTGAAGCAATTCGCTTTTATACATCCTGAGATACAACACATTAAAGAAAAAACTAAAAAAAATCATAAGTCAAAAACTGTCACCGATAGGACGTTGATACTAAGCAGAAATATTCTTCACCATAAGAGGTACTCACAAAAAAATACTAGAGTCTGGTTGATTTAAAGGCTGACTTACTATGAAAATCCGACTATGGCCTTTCCAGTACTAACGGCCACTGAGCTATGCTGCGGACAGACGGACATGGCAAAACTATAAGTGTTCCTAGTTAACTATGGAACCCTAAAGGGCGTTTTCACAAACCGTTGTTGAAATCACCTACTTAGTTATTTAATTCGGACAAGTTTCAGCTTGTTCTACTCAGGATCACGAGCTCTTTCGATTCTAATAGGGCAAACAAAATCCCAAAATATTTTTTCCATTACGATACCGTTTTTCATAGATGTTTAAAGGCGGTAGCGTAATGGAACGAATGAAAACCGTAAGAAAATTATGGGACATATCTTTTCGAGAGTCGAATAAGCCTAAACCCACAGATGTCATATAATCGCAGCTTGCAGCTTTCGGGCGTCAAATTTTGTAAGTTGAAGTGAACAAAAACATTAATAATGCCTCCTTAAGTAATATTAATTGCAACAACACAAAAAAATATGAATACTCAAGGGCCTGAGACATATTTAAAATCACCGTCATACAAATGAATGAACTTGTTTCTTCTATCCAAATCTAATTCTGTGCCTAAACCCAAATTAAATAACAAGGTGATTTCAACAACGGTTTGTGAAAACGCCCTAAAACGTTGATTCACCTAACTACAAAGTATAATTTAAAAACTTACCACATGCGACTTAATATTGTCATCCTTAGACACCCCATTTTCATCTCCGACCTCGTTAAACGCGTTCGCAAAAACAAGGTTAGGACATTTCTCAGGATCCTCATTGTCAGACTCCGCGCTTAGCGTGGACTCGGAATCGAGTCCGCCATCGCTGGGATTTGATATGCCATCGAGTCTTTCTTCTGAGAATTTGCTGAGTCCTGACTCGGAATCGAGTCTGGTATTTAAACGACTCCGATTGACAGTGTCATTGAGTTTGCGATCGAGTTTTGGCTCTAAATCTAGTCTCGATTCTGACAATCTACGATCGAATCCTATCTCTGAGAGTCTGCGGTTGGGTGCTGTTTTTGATTCGAGTTTGTGATCGAGTCTTGGCTCTAAATCGAGTCTCGTTTCTGACAATCTACGATCGAATCCCATCTCTGAGAGTCTGCGATTGGGTGCTGTTTTTGATTCGAGTTTGCGATCGAGTTTAGGCTCTAAATCGAGTGTCGTCTCTGACAATCGGCGTTCGAGTCTCGTATCTGAGAGTCTGCGATTGGAACCTAACTTTGAACCAAATCCGCGATCCGATCCTGGATCTAAATCGAGTCTGTGATCGAATCCCGACTCGGTATCAGACTCAGATTCATATCGGCTACTGTCGAAGTCTTCAGATATAGATTTAGACTGAAATAAGAAATAATATTCAATATTTGACGATTGTAAACTAGTGATTATGGGGTTAGGTTATTTTAAGTTCATTCCGATTTATTAAATTGAAGTTCTGAATTAAAATCCCTGCAATCTACATTTTAGTAATAATTTCTTCATGTATTATGTCGTGCATAGTGTGAAATAATTTATTTTAAGTACAGTAATCACCCCTATTTAGTTAGAAAAATATTAAATGAAATGTAATACCTTTAAAGCGAGTTTAATCGCTTTATATAGTAGTAGATTCAGTGTCGTCCTCTTCACTTCGTTGGATCCATTCGTAATCGTGGTTTTATTATTGTTTGTGATAGTAGTCAACACCGCCATATCAGTCTGGAAATCATTTAAATATTATTTTAGTGCAGATGGTGCCTTTTTTACGCGCTAGTGCGTTATGTGGTTCATTTTACGTCAGGTCCAAAACTTCGCAGGGCCATCTGTACTAAAAAACGTCGTACGAGACACGTGCAAAAAGGAAATTCGTAACTCGTGTCGAAAACATCGCCACTAGTTTCGAATTTCATGTTTTTCACACTTGTGTCGTAATGTACTATTTTACTTCACCAATTAGAAAAAATAGTATAGACGCCGTAAAGCATTTGAGGCTGCAAATATACATATTTTTTATTTATTTACTTTACTTACAACTATTTTTACAAGTTCTAAGCCTAATACAATAGTGTAACTATTTCTATGGGCATTTTCATTTCTAGGGACACCCAATAAGCGTCAATTTAAAAAAGCTTAGTCAGGTTTGTAACGACAGTTAAGTATAAAATCTTTATGAATTTGAACTTCATTGGTGTTTTGTATATTCTTATAACGCTTAAAGTTTATGAAATGAACACTAAAATTCTGTTTTTATTGAAATTAAATGCTTTATTGGACTTAGTTCGGGAAAAAGGATACAGCCCACAAAAACCTGACAGTTAAATTTAAAAAATCTGATGTCAAAATGAAAAGTTATTAATTTCAATGGTAAATTAGGATGTTATTTCCTAATTTGTTCATCGTTACAAACCTGACTGAAGTTAAGCTTTTTTAATCTGACGCTATTTGGGTGTCCCTAAAAGTAGCGTTGAAAATTTTCATGTCATGCTCCACAGCAGCGCCACCATAGCTTTTTTGAATATGAGTATATAGGAAAATATCTACATAATGTCTATAAAATTCTAGACTAGTTAAAAAAATATGTATATCACTAGCTTTATCGTGAGCTTCATTTCATTGTGGCGCTGCTGTAGAGCATACTTCACGGCAGCGCCACCATCAAATGTCTATAACTGTTTATCGTACAGGCACATATATGGTATCAAATAATTCTATAACAATTCTATACCGACCTAGCATATGAAATTCCTCATTATATTTTGAATATACGGATATGTCCCTCAAACCTATTGAGAAAAATATTTGTTTTTAGCGCCTGAACTAAAAATCAAGGCAATGACGCAAAAAGTGTAGAAATACTTACTTTCAAACAGGCTTTATTGTAAAAATACCGTTGGCTATGTTGTATATTTTATAGATCTATATTTTATATATATATATATAGATATATATTTTATAGGGTAGTAGTATATTTTATAGACCTATTAAATGAAGCGAGCAGTGAATACGCTAGTGCGATGATACAAAGTTGTAAAATAATTTAAATACTTTTTAGCACCTGATGTTTATGTTTATACTTATTCTTCGTAATAACTACCCTCCAACTAAGTTTAAAAAATGGCTTTGAATAGTGTAAACTTATGATGTAGGTATACCAATAAGTATAATATATGTAAATTGTGTAATAACATGAAATATAAGTCTATGAATTAAAATGAAGTAAACAAGGAAAATATACATCTAACATTCTAATTCAAACGCTAAAGGGTACGCATAAAGTACGTAAGTAAACAACCACCTGTTTGTAAGTAAGTATTTCTACACTTTTTGCGTCATTGCCTTGACTTTTAGTCCAGGCGCTAAAAACAAATATTTTTCTCAATAGGTTTGAGGGACATATCCGTATATTCAAAATATAATGAGGAATTTCATATGCTAGGTCGGTATAGAATTGTAATAGAATTATTTGATGCCATATATGTGCCTGTACGATAAACAGTTATAGACATTTGATGGTGGCGCTGCCTTGAAGTATGCTCTACAGCAGCGCCACAATGAAATGAAGCTCACGATAAAGCTAGTGATATAGATATTTTTTTAACTAGTCTAGAATTTTATATACTTTATGTAGATATTTTCCTATATACTCATATTCAAAAAAGCTATGGTGGCGCTGTTGTGGAGCATGACATAAATTTTCGGATTAAAACTCGTTTCTTTGCCGGATCCCTTTTTTCCGGATTTTTTCGAAAAAATCAATGAAAATTTCCAGTATAATTTTCAACACTAAACCAATGCGAATTAGATCTAATTTTCACTTTTACCAGGATAACGCGATGTCATCGAAGACAAGTCGATAATAGCAAGGAGTGACAGTGACAATGACATTGACTATTTCTGTAAAAACCTGAAAAAAACGGGAAAAAACAAAATTTTCACATATTCCCGAAAAAAACAGTTTGTTTTTTTCCGACATTTTCAACGCTACCTAAGGGCGATTGTGCACCACAATGAATTTTACTGTCCGGCAGACCGAGTTTTCATGGTCCGATATGCCATGAAAAAAATGCATGATTGGCTTGTGCACTTGTCCGTCTTTTTACTCGGAGGTGCGGCATAGTAGCATGAAAAAAACGGATGAACTTGTGCACTTGTCCGTCTTTTTACTCGGAGGCGCGGCGTAGTAGAATGAAAAAAACGGATGATTGGCTTGTGCACTTGTCCGTCTTTTTACTCGGAGGTGCGGCATAGTAGCATGAAAAAGTCAGTCGACAGTCATAAAAGTCAGCGCAATTCCGGACGCAGTGCACAAGCATTAACACGTTTTTCATAGCTGTCATCTCGAATCGGAAAAATACTGTACGGAATGGGGAAAAGTAAAATGTCGGACGGTAAAATTACGTATAGTGCACAAGCTACTATATACATTTAATGGCGTGGCATATCGGACTGTAAAAAACCGGACTACCGGACGGTAAAAGTCAGTGTAGTGCACAAACGCCCTTAAAGTGAAAATACCCATAGGAGAAATACCCTGCTACACTCTCAAGAGTCTAAAGTGAGAGTGCAAAATGAACTCAAATTGCCTGTACCTTGAGATTATACCCATGCTCCTCTACACTGGTGACCAGCTTATAGCCCGGCATCGTCTCTGGATCGTCCAGGTCCGAGTCGCACGACAACGTCGTCTCCGAATGGTTTGGATCCGGCTTTGACAACTGAGGTTTTCTCTTTTCATCACACTTAAATCAAAAATTAAAATATGGGTATTAGCCCAAAAAATACATTGCATACTAATCTAGTAATTGGAGTTTGAGGCCAACGAAACTACGACAGATGCGTTATTGTACTTATTGTCAAATCCGTCAAAGTCTCTTATGTCATTGTCAAATAAAGTTTTCAGGTTTCCACAGCCTTTTTGTTATTTAATTTATTTATTTAAAACACAGATAAAATATAGGGAAGATTCCGTGTATTAAGACATACATGAACAAACTATTGTCATCCTTCACCCCATCTCAAGACGTATTCCATAAGGAAAAAGAGACAAATAAAGTAGCTCTACTTGGTCGTGAACTCCATCAACGACTCCATTTTCTTGAACAATGCTACCAACCTGACTAGATAAAATGTCATTACTATTAGTGATGTCCAGTCTTCAATCGTATACTTTTATCGTCAATAATAATATTTTAACCAAATTAGGTAGCGAATACAGTAGGAATAAACCTTATTTCCTACTCAAAATCACGATCTTCTTCGATCGTGATTTCAAAATCTACATTTTAGGATAAAAATAAAATCACAAAGTTAACGAAATATTTTCTTTAATTAAAATGTCATAATGAGGGTTTCCTAAAACGTATGCCACTAGTTGGCGCCACTTAGCCGTAAGGTCCCGCTAAGAAACACAATTATCTAGCCCCAAAGAAAGACTAAGTAAATGTTTTTTTTTTTTTTAAATAAAGTTTAAATTTTTTTATGTATTTTTTTTAACTCATACAAAATATTTAAACCAGAAACTATAAACATAGAATTTAGACAAGTTTCTGGACCTGCTCCTGCCCTGGTGATTTCAGAAAACTCTCATTATAACATGTTTTATGGACTTATCATTCCTTAAAGCATACCTAACAATTTTGGTATGATGGCTTCTTTATAATTAAATTAATCAGTCTACACAAGTATCACATGAGGGTCATTATTAAACTAAATTTAATTTACTTGCTGGTTGACATAACATTGGATGATTACCAAATATGGTGGGTAGTACGTCAGAATGTAATCACTTATTCGCGTACCCTTGCCTGAAACAACAGCTTAAAATTGTGCGGAGCATATTTTTGAATACTCTTTAGGGTACCAGTCGTCTGCCTTTTTGATATTTTTGACCCATAATAGCCTTTGTTCAGTGTCCAGTGGAAACCTGTTGGACATTAAAAACATCGATTCATTTTTGAGTTGACTATCAATACATTTATCGATATCACGATCGGTCTCTTAAGTACCACACTATGCGATACAAATGTTTGAATCCCACTATTTATAATTACATTACGAATGTAAATACAAATGGTTTAATCACAAAACTACACATATGTATCCGACAACAAATATTGAATAAGATTTTCAGTTACTTTTACCTTAATAAGGTTCGAAATCTTAAAATTCAAGTCAAAACTAAATTGCCGGTGAAACGTAATGTCTTTATTTTGTTCATTCAGGTAACCCTGGCGGTTTTTACACCCTGGAACCACACAAGTCATCACTTTTATCACATTCCGTGCACTTATCGAACAGAAATATACATGAAAAGCTTTATTTTAATCACTTTTACTATTTGCGGTTTAGGTGCACTAGTATACACAAACAAAGATCGTTGACAGGCATTGCCGGCGTCACCCACAGATAAAATAGACTCGGTCTATCAATTTTATATGTCTATGATTTAAAATAATTCCTAATAAAAACATTATATACCTGTGCAATGTTTGTACGCCTTTTTGTTTAATATGGCTGTCACAACTAGGATTTTCTTAAAAACACGTAAATGCCTAAAAACTATTATTTTCTCTTAACTAACATTGATATGACAAAATTGTCTTGTAAAGAACTTAAATGGACAAGAGCCAACGATTCAAAGCCTATTTTAAAAAGAAGTTGAATTACCAGTGAACACATACGACAGCGTGCCATATTTATTAAGACAGTAGGTATGGTTAAATTAGTAAGCAATATAAGTACTTATACTATTACTAAGCAGTTTTAATCCGTAATAAGGCAGGGGTGCCTTATTACGGGTTAAAATTATGGGAAAGAGATTTGGAAATGTAAAATGAAAGCATTTTTTGTATTTTATTTTTTATGTGTCTTCTTCATCACTTATCCTCCTGAGTCTTGGGTAAAAATCGAGTACACTCCCATAAAAGCCGAGAGTCCTTTATAACACCATCAGTGTTAAGTCCTGAACTTACTGTCACTTATTTTAAGGTTTAAAATGAGTTTGTCACATTTTTGTTGGAACAAAGTTGGTTATATACTCTAAGAGGTATATTTTAAGCATTTCTTTTACAATTTATTTGGGCGTCGTAAAGGCCTCTCGGCTTTTATGGGAGTGTACTCGATTTTTACCCAGGACTCAGGAGGATAAGTGATGAAGAAGACAAATAAAAAATAAAATACAAAAAATGCTTTCATTTTACATTTCCAAATTTCTTTCCCATAATTATAACCAGTAATAAGGCACCCCTGCCTTATTACGGGTTAAAACTGCTTAGGAATAGTATAGTATAGTACTTAGTCATTTAACCATACCTACCTTTTAATTTATGTGTAGTTAAATTGCTGTACCAAATGTTATTAACACCTGAGGTGATACCAGCGCAATACCAACTTTGTTACTAATAATTGCGGATAATTAAGTTTTTATTAAAATATCTTAATTTACGTGAAAATAAGTAAATAATATTGTTTCTATAAATTAAAGAATTAAAATTACCAACACATAACATATCTCAACGTCTGTTTTTAGAAAATAAGGATTTACTATTGTAAGAACATTTCATTGTTGTGGCAACATTTTCGTAGATTCTTTGGCCTCGAACTCCAGTTACTAGATTCTGTTACGACATTGTGGGATTATCCGCATTGTAAAAAAGTAACACCAACATCAATTTGTTTAATTATATAAAACAAATTGATGTTTTCTAATCATGAATTGATTAGAGCGCCCTCTATAGCAAATTCAACGCAACGGATAGTTGTCGAGTTTCCGGACGATTGTGGTAGACACACGTCTTTGAGTGACTTAAGGCTGTAGCCTTCGAAACATTAAGTACAGATGTCGCTAGTGACTAGCTTCACAATACCATTAACAAAATTCGCCGTGATCGACGGAAGGTCGTCTGGTGTAATTGGAAGCACGTTGGACAAGCAAACCAGAGGAAGCGGGTTCGAATCCCGTGACAACCAGAGTCTTTAGCAGTTGATTTTTTCTACGTTAAGCACATCTGTTACGACATTGTGGGATCATACTAATTAGTTTTACAGTGATCCCCACACTAGGCAAGGCCTGTATCGTGGGGGCCGGGGGCCAGATCAGACAGAATTTCCAAAAATAATGCGAAGCGCAAGTGAACAAACAGGTTATGTTAAATACTTAAACAATAGACTTGCTTTTTAAGCGCGCCATTGCTTGCATGCATCGTGGGAGTAATAGAAAAGTGAACTTCCATAGGGAGTAATAGAAATGTTAGTATATGTCATTTAATAATATTTTGTCTTAACCTCCAGCCACCCAGGCAATAGAAATTTCCAGTGAATTTTGAATGAATAGTGCAGGATATAGAATAGGATTTCAATTGTTTGAGGAGACCTTTTAATAGGCCTCTGGGCGGCAGGAGGCTATAACTATTTTTTTTCTCGCAAGTGTGATGAAAAACATTGTATGCATCATGGTCGGTAAGCGGAATACTAACTCGAGTCATTAAAAGCCCTACAGCGTCGGGCTTCTAACACTCTCGTTAGTAATTCCGTACTTACCTCCCTAGAGTCCCTAGATGCACAATGAACTATTATTTCACACTTGTCCATAAAGTCCTTATTAAGCAGTATACTATAGTTTGTTACTTTCTGCATACGGATGTGATTAAAGGGATTGTGGTATTGTTATGTAAATTTTACTTTGTGCCAAAAAATATTTTATTATTCTTTTATTTTCTTAAGTTAGGTTTGTTATAAAAATGTCTATAAAAGTAAAATACAATACAACATATAAAAATAATACAAAATATAAACACTTTACAAAAAACCTAAACCTAGGGTGCCGCCGGCAAAGGGACGGGTCCAAGCTGCCGGACTATCGGGACTATGATCGTCGAGTCAACATCCCACATGGCGGTTATCTCGTGGGCCAAGTAGAGGTACTTACTGGACTTGTCCTTCTCGGCCTTCACGAGATTCTCATCATGGGGGATGGTGACGTCGACGAGCACAGCCCGGCGCTGCAATCGATCTACCAGCACGATATCAGGCTTATTGGCTACAATAGTCCTGTCCGTGATGATAGATTTTCACTTTATTCTTATTCTTATACTTAATTACTTACACGTTTATCGTCTGAAGTGCAGATAATCTCCTCGTGTACCACGGGCAGCAGATCAGAATCGGGGCCGATTATGGTTGGTAAGTCATGCTGCGGCAAACAGAACGTTTGTAAAATAAATCTCCGTATACCGAAATTAATAGCTTGACAAACTTGAAGGGTGTATTCCTGACCCTGCGACCATATATAACATGGACGTCTAACGCCAGCTCAAAAATGCCCTCAAAATACATTTGTCTATACTATAGACAATTTTTGATTTTCAACAATTTATTGTGTATTAGTTGATAATCTTAATTAATATTGTACGCAAACTGGCAGAACATAGTAGCACCTTATTTTATATGACCATCACTGCAACTATATACCTATGTTAACAAATAATAAAAATACTGGAGTACTGAAAAGCAATTCTTCAATTGAGCCAAGATGGGTAGGACATAGCGCTTTTCTTAACACCGCGCATATTTTCAGACGGCTTTATAGTTTCAGAGAAAATGACATGTGTCAATAAACTATGTCATATAATATGTTTTACTTCTTTTGACATCAAAAATGAATTGGCTATATATGTAAAGTTTTCCGATGGTATGTGTATTATATTTTTCCCTGATAGCGGGGTTCTCTTAAGGTTCAAGAAAATGCGGGTCTTTTATTTTTATGTCCTATAATTCGTCTAAACAATCTTTTTTTAAGTGAGTGAGATGACATTGCTAATAATAATGCTTTGTAATTGTACTTGTTGCAAACCATTTATAGGAAATAAAAATAGTTTTCTTGAACCTTATGACGGCGGCTATCAGGGAAAAATATAATATTCATACCTTCGGAAAACTTGACATACCCAACTGGTAAAACAAAAACAAAAATTGCACACCTTAATAAATGAACCGCCGCGTGGTGACGGCAATAAGAATACATTTGTCGACTAAGGGATTGAAGTGTCACTGACCATTTTTGATAAAGATTGATGATGGGCAACAGCGTCATCACTGTAGACACATTACTGCGATCGCCAATCCGCTTGGCCAGCGTGGCGATTATGGGCATTTACCTCCTAATGCGTCTATACGCATAGTTTAATAGGAGAGGCCTTCGTCCAGCAGTGGACTCTCATAGGCTAATGATGATAATAAATGAAAACAAGTACAGTACAGAGAAAGTAGCAACTTAACTAGAGGTAGACAAGAAATAAAAAAATAAATATCTTGGGACATCGTACACAAATCAACCTAGTCCCACAGTAAGCTCAATTAAGGCTGGGTGCTAAGCGATGATATATATATATATAATAGATATAGATACTTAAATACATAGACAGCCTTGACCAAGGAACAAATATTTGTGATATCATCTATTCCTAGCCGATTTCGGCCACGGCGATTGGGTAGACTGGTTGTTGAGCGCTCGTGTCGTGTGCTCTCAGGTGACTGATGTAGCCAATCTTTGCAGCAAATGTGCGCAGTCGCTATTTGTGATAAATAAATACACAAAAAATGCCCTCGCCGGAACCTGCAACTTCGTAGGCAGGGTACCGCTACAACTAGGCTATGGAGGCTGACATCAGGCTTCATACTCATACTCATACTCATTTATTTGTAAAGCCAATTTACACGTCAAAATACACAATACAATACAACATACAATAATCAATCAAGCAATTAATAGCAATTAATATTTAAATTAAATTAATACATAAAGTTACAAAAATCTCTAATAAATTAAATGTTAATAATAATATGTCCAGTATTCCAACTATAATAATTATACATTAAACTTTAGATTTGACATATTAACAATTTGGATTATGAGTTCAATGATGCGAATTCCCTGTAATTGTAGAATGGGTGCTCAACAAGCCAGTTTTTTAAACGTTGTTTAAAGCTTTGCAAACTGGGTGCTTCAATTACATTTACTGGCAGATTATTGTAGATTGCGGGACCCATCATGCGCGTTAGTTTCTTAGATTTTTTTAATTTACATCCAACACCTACAAGCTTCCCGGCGTTACGTGTATTGTACTTTGAGCTCATATTATTAGTCCTATACGTAGATAGATTCTCTCTCGCGTAAATGGCTACCTGCATAATTATTATCGCTGGTAGCGTGAGAATTCCCAGCTGTATGAAGAGCTCTTTTGCCGGGGTATCTGCCGGCACCTGCGCAACGATTCTAACAGCTCGTTTTTGAAGGCGGAATACCCTCTCCCATTCAGCACAGCGTCCCCAAAGCTCCGCGCCATACTGGATTAACGAGTGTACTGTGGCGAAATAGCATGTGCGGGCTACCTCTGGGCCAACGATCCTCGCTACTCGACCCAGGGCGAAGCACGCGCTCCCCAGCTTTCCACATAGACTATCAACTTGCTTGTCCCATTTTAAGCCCTGATCACTTTCAAACCCTAGGAAGGTGAATTTCAAACCCTTCTTACCCGTTTGTGATGTTCGATCAGGTTGTGAAGCCCCATGACGATTGTGGTCCTGAACTTGAGCATGGTTAGCAGCACCCGGTTGCAGTCCAGGCATACCACCACCTGGCAGGCTCTCAGTTTCCCCTGCACATTTAAATAATTAACTTATAATACTTATGTGTACTCATATCAGTATGCTTAGCACATGATTGGCGCGACAGTGTCTCGCCGCGAGATAGTCTATCCGTCCCTCTGTTAATATAGCTAGTGAAGGACGGGACATCTATCTCGCGGCGACATACTGTCGCACCAATCATGTGCTAAGCCTGCTGACATGATCTCTCCATCAAAAATTAAAATAAATAATATGTCTAATTTTCTATAACATTTGACGTCTTTGACACATAAATAAATATACTTTTCATCACATTTGCTGTCCAAGCGCGCCATTGCTTGCATGCGTAGCGGGAGTAATAGAAAAGCGAAATTCCCTAGGGAGTAATAGAAATGTCAGTACGTCATTTAATAATATTTTGTCTTAAAACTTTTTTTTTTTGGGCAAGTTTGATGAAAAACATTGTATGCATCACAGTCGGTAAGCGGAATACTAACTCGAGTCATTAAAAGTCCTCCGCCTACGGCGTCAGACTTCTAACACTATCGTTAGTAATTCCGTACTTACCTCCCTTGATGCACAATGTACTATTTTTTAAAAATAAATATCTTGTGACATATTACACAAATCTACCTAGTCCCACGGTAAGCTCAAAAATTAAGACTTGTGGTACCTACCAACTACCAAGGGACAATGTATGTACATATAATAGATAGATACATATACAGTCGTGGCCAGATAATTAGGAACAAGATTTTTTTCTCATACAACTGCCTGCAAACAGGGCTTTGCAAATTTGATAATAATTTAAAAAATATTTGACCATTTTTCTTTATTAATATCAGAACTTATCCATGATTAAATAAGGTATACTGGGACGTATTGCAAAGTTCTAAAAAATACCTAAATTGAAAAATATGGATGACGCCATAGACACTTCAACTTAATTAGGAACGATTTCATACATTTTGTTCTCAATTAGGTTGAAGTGTTTATGGAGTCATCCATATTTTTCAAGATAGGTATTTTATGGAACTTTGCAATACGTTCCAGTATACCTTATTTAATCATAGATAAGTTCTGATATTAATAAACAAAAATGGTCAATTATTTCTTAAATTATTATCAAATTTGCAAAGCCCCGTTTGCAGGCAGTTGTATGGGGAAAAAAATCTTGTTCCTAATTATCTGGCCACGACTGTAGATACTTATATACATAGACGGCCATGACCAAGGAACACATATTTGAGATAAATAAATACACAAATAATGGCCTCGTCAGAGATCAAACCCGGAACCTCCAGCTTCGTAGGCAGGGTCACTACCGACTAAGCTATGGAGGCTGACAAATAATATGTGTATCTTTTCATTTAAATACAGGTCATTACACTATCTACTGAAAACCTTGAATGGGGTGATTTGGTAGGTTATAGTGAACAACTTTTACTATGGAGCTAACCCTAAAATCTCCAAAAAAAAATTCATAAAATGTATGAAAATGCCAATGTCTTTTTTAGACTTTATGATTGGGCCCATAGTAAAAGTTGTTCAGTACCGCCTACTAAAATAACCCCGTTCAAGGTTTTCAGTGCATAAAGTAACACCCTGTAAAAATAAATAACTTGGGACATATTGTATTGATGTACAAATCAAGGTAAGCTCAATTAAGGCTTGTGATGTGGGTACCAGGCGACGATATATATAATAGATAGATACATATAAATACTTAAATATATACACAGCCATGACCAAGGAACAAATATTTGTGATAAATAAATACACAAATGCCCTCGCCGGGATTAAAACCCGAAACCTCCTTGATTTACTTATTTAATCGTTATTGCAGAAAAGAAAACCTTATCATAAAAAAGGCGGACTTAATGCCACAGGGCATTCTCTACCAGTCAACCTTAGGGCAAAACAGAAAATAACGTAGGAATTGATATAGGTAGATATAAAATACATAACCGGTTTAGAAACATTTACGCTATTTATTCTCCTGTGTTTGCTGCAACATAAGTAAACTAAACTGTTTGAAAAATACATTTTTTAAATACTTACAGGTGGTATATGTGATGATACCATGATCTCCATGAACAAGCGAAGTTCGGAGTCCAATACCACCAGGGCGACTCCTCTGATCATGCATATCGCACAAAAATTGCAAATCATTTTCAAATTTGTTAAACCATCTTAACCATCTCAAAATTTTTGTTTAACGACAACAACAGCTTCGATAAGTCGATTTGACAGTTGAAAGGGTACGTTCTAAATGTGCTATATGCGTTCCACTAGTCTACTTTGTTGGGAACGTGACGGCTATGACAGTTACCTTATAAATATATGGCAAGTTCGAGTTTTCTCTTAATTTTATAACAACGAGTTATAAAATTAAGATACTTACACCAAAAATTGTATTCGTAATTTTCTTAGATGTAAGCGAAGAACGGCGTCACGTATCCGACATTTCTTCCTATTGCCCATCTGTTGCCAGTGAGGTTTTAGAACACAGAATAGGCTACCTAGGTTTTTTTTTAGGTAGTTCAAGTTTCATAAATAGTAGTAATACATCTAATACCTTAAAGCCAAACCATAACCGGTCTATTAATTTCTGGCAGTAAAAAAGGCGGCAAATTGTAATAATATACGCGCGAAGAGTTGTTTGACTATAGAACATTTGAAATTGCCGTATTTTTTACCGACATCCTTACATATTCTGAATACCTCTCTCGACGTCTCTCGACATTCTTCGAATAGCCTAGAAAAGTCGACTGTGACGGGCAAAGTTGTGGGCCTGATAACTAGCGGCGGGTCGCCCGCTATTATATTATTTTTCATCACACTTGCTGTTTAAGCATGCCATGGCTTGCACGCGTAGCGGGAGTAATAGAAAAGTGATATTCCCTGGGAGTAATAGAAATGTCAGTACGTCATTTAATAACATTATGTCTTAAAACTTATTTTTTTGTCGGCAAGTGTGATGAAAAACATTGTATGCATCACGGTAGGTAAGCGGAATACTAACTCGAGTCATAAAAGCCTTCTAACACTTTCGTTAGTAATTCCGTACTTACCTCCCTTGATGCACAATGAGAGCACAAATTACAGCATTGTTGCATCTACCTACATCTGCAGGAATCCATATATATGGGAGGGGGACAGGAGCCTATGAAAGATTCTGGTCAGCAGCGAATGAATGAGGGAACAACTGATGATGATGATGATGATAAGCAAACGAGTTATGTTACAGATACACTGTATATTGTTGATACATGAGCAGCGCTTTTAATTGTAATTCCAAATGAAATAAATATGAATGTTTCGTTATATCTACTTTCGCAGTCAACCTCACAATTTTTCGACTTGGTTTCATCTTATATTGACAAAAATGGAACCATTTAATACCAATATAGTTTCGCCCAGTCCGTCTGTCTGTTCGTATATCACAGTGGTTTTGCTCGGGATATTATAAAGCTTATGTTCATGATGCTACTTAACTGCTAGTGGTGTACAGCATTTATGACTAAAATTATTTTAAATCTAATTTCATGACGTTTGACGTCAGCGGTCAGACTTGGAAATTCGAAAATCGTAAATTTCTACTGGCATTGTTCTCTGTCACTCCAACGAAGGTATCTTTTCACTGAGAGAGAGAGTCAAAAGCTCAAAATTTACGATTTATAAGTTCGCTGTGTGGACCGAGGCAGTACGCCAGGAAGGCCTAATGTTTATACATTTTTCACGTTTATTCGTGTCTTGTTGTTTCAGGGAATCTGATTAGATTTGGAACGTACCTCTGCCTGAAAACGTTCTAAAACCCGATATACATATTTTACTTTTCTCAGAAAATATTATTTCCTAACAATTAATTTTAATTATGTAACAGAAATTAACAAAATGCCTGTTGTTATAATAATAAATTAATAATTAAGGTCAATTGCAAACTTATTCACCTATTGGTAAACGAGGTATGATACGTGTAATATTTGTAGGTCTCTAAACTACATACTATCAAACTCCAAATGTCAAGAAATGTTATTGTATTGTAATCAATCGAAATATGGGCAAAATTATGTCTATATTTCGGCGAATATTCTAATATTTTATTAATTTAAAATATGGACAACAAATTGGTTGTTTGCCAAGCATGCCTAAGTAACGATCGCACACTGTTTCCCATTGGAAAATTACAGGTTTTCCTAATAAATCTGGAATTGTTTGACTTGAATGTTTGTATACAAAGTCCTAACCATAATATATGAGCGTTTTAATAAAAAAACCCACTTTGCCGATAACCTTAAAGACGGAATTCCCTTGTATCTTTGTACGGATTCAATGTGTAAACGTCTTTATTGCAAAAGGCAAAGTGAGGCTTTTTTTTCTTAAACGCTCACAGATACACATACTAAAAGGTTTTATCTTTAAACGTTTATGAACTTTTAACATAATTTCAGCCTAATTATGAAGGAGGAGTATGCTGGGAATGTAAAAGTATTATCGTTAAATTTTGGAAATTTAGAAGACAAATTCAACTAGCTCAAAAGTCATTACAGCAAGTAAACAAGGTTTGTCATGTTTTATTTATTGCAGTACTTAAAATACTGGGATTATTGTATGGTTGTCCATGATATTCATTTATTTAACATTCTATGCAACAAAAATAATAATAGAAGTTAACAAGACTGTTATATTTTTAGCTCCAGGGTATACAATGTCTTAGCAACTTAGCATGCAACATTTCAATAACTTACAATGAATCTATCTCACATAATGAGTCCCTCGACACTAACAACATAGCCAACAAATCAAATGAAATAAAGAAGGAAGCTGCAACAACTGATGTTTCCGATGATGACTATGATGACAAACCAGAAACAGAACCAGATATCAATTTACTAAAACCCAAAATTGAAACGGAAACAGATCCAGAGAAAGAACACATACAAGAAAAAAGTAATGTACGAAAAAAGGTGAAAAGGAAAGTTAAAAAAGTATCAAAAGTTAAAAAGAAAAGAGTAAACACACATGATAAAGTAGAATATGATGATATTAAAGACAAGTTTGTAGAAGTAGAGTTTACAGAAGAAGAGATGGTGAAGAATAGAGAAGAGAAGAGAAGTCATCCAAATTTTAAAAAGTTACCATATAACTGTGAGAGTTGCGTGCTAGGGTTTACAAGGAAGGAGAATTATAACTCACATATGGAAAAGAAACATGATTTGGTAGGTTTTCTTGTACTAAATAGATACGAATTGTAGGGTCCATAGCCGGAACTCTTATAGATTCGCCATGGTTGTCTGTCACAGCCGATTTACTCTGAAACTATCATTAATGTTTGATATAGATATGTCTTGTATGAATCATGAACCGCTCCAAAATAGTAATAAAATGGACTGGGGGTGTAGCCTTCCATACCATTTTAATGTACATAAGCAGTAGGATATCAATGAAAAGGTCTTTTAAAATTATATACTTAAAGATTTCTAGGAGAAATTTTCTTTGACTGATCAATTTCCAACATATCAGCTTTTGAAGTTGTAAAGCGTCCCCTCCCCTATCTATGTTTTAAACGAGGATATATAATGGTCAGTGACACTTCAATCCCTTAGTCGACTCTTACGACACCCCAGGATTTGGGGTGGTGACAAATGTATTCTTACTGCTGTCATCACACAGCGCTTATTTTATTGTGCTTAAATTGATAACACTGGATGAATTGCTATATTATTATATTAGCTGCTACAGAACCCTTTGTGTGCCAGTCAGACTCGCACTTGACCGGTTTTTGTTTTTTAACCGACTTCAAAAAGGAGGAGGTTAACAATTCGTCGAAATCTTTTTTTTTTTTTTATGTATGTTCCCCGATTACTCGGAGACGCGTGGACCGATTTGAAATATTCTTTTTTTGTTTGAAAGGGTATACCTTCTAGTTGGTCCCATTGTCACCGAATTCTGATCTGATGATGGGATCCTGGAGAAATCGAGGGAACTCTTCAAATGTTGTAGGCACACATGACATTTTTCATTTCTTTTCGAAGACTAATCAAGTATTTGCGTCTAGTCATGAACATTTTAAGTTGGTGATCTGATGATGGAAGGTACAACTCCTTAGCAATTAGGAGTTGGGGGATAATTCTTTATGTATAACATATTTCATGTATTTTGGAAGCTATTCGCGTATTTGCGTTTAGGTGGCCATCCTTTCATGTCGGTGAGCTGATGATGGAAGGTACAACTCCTTAGAGATTAGGAGTTGGGGGATAATTCTTTAAATATAACATAGTTCATATATTTTGGAAGCTATTTGAGTATTTGCCTTTAGGTGGTCATAGTCTCATGTTGGTGAGCTGATGACGAAAGGTATAACTCCTTAACGATTAAGTAATTCTTTGAATGTAACAACTGTCATACATTTTTGAGATCTATTCAAGTTTTTGCTTAGTAGTTATGACATGTTGGTTAGCGGTTAGTGATTCTTTAAATAATATAGGCATGCTAAGGCTTGGAAACTATTTGAATATTTGCCTTTAGGTGGTCATCCTTTCATGTTGGTGAGCTGATGATGAAAGGTACAACTCCTTAGAGATTAGGAGTTGGGGGACAATTCTTTAAATATAACATATTTCATGTATTTTGGAAGCTATTCGAGTATTTGCGTTTAGGTGGTCATCCTTTCATGTCGGTGAGCTGATGTACAACTCCTTAGAGATTAGGAGTTGGGGGATAATTCTTTAAATATAACATAGTTCATATATTTTGGAAGCTATTTGAGTATTTGCCTTTAGGTGGTCATAGTCTCATATTGGTGAGCTGATGACGAAAGGTATAACTCCTTAACGATTAAGTAATTCTTTGAATGTAACAACTGTCATACATTTTCGAGATCTATTCAAGTTTTTGCTTAGATGACATGTTGGTTAGCGGTTAGTGATTCTTTAAATAATATAGGCATGCTAGCCTTAGCATGCCTATATTATTTAAAGAATCACTAACAATGTTACCTATAATCTTTGAAATTATTCATACCTACTGATGATACACTGTATATCTCCTCGATAATGGGATAATTCTTTGAATATTTAAGTTATCCAGTTCAGGTTTTCTGGCCTATTACAGTGCAGTGCATACTAAATAACGATTTTACACTATTAAAAAGCGTAAAATAAAATATTTTAAAATAAAAATAAAACCGCCTTCAAAAATTCGCCCGAACTTAAAAGTAAAAAATAATTTTATTTTCTACTTCTTAGGATTTCCTACCCAAACCTTTAAACCTAGGTATCCTACAGGTATCCTACAGATTTCTTAGAAGTCGGTGCCAAGCCAAATATGTTCACTTCGCGAGTATATGACCGTATTTGATAGATTTTTGTCTATAGTCAAGTCATAGAACTTACTGTCACACCGGTTATGCTTTAATCAAAATGACTGAGGTAGATCATTCTGTTGATAACAACATAATCGGACTGACAGTAAGTTACAAAGCTCTATCTAATACGAGTATATACCTATGAACGTATTTGGCTTGGCACCGACTTCTAAGAAATCTGTAGGATACCTGTAGGATACCTAGGTTTAAAGGTTTGGGTAGGAAATCCTAAGAAGTAGAAAATAAAATTATTTTTTACTTTTAAGTTCGGGCGAATTTTTGAAGGCGGTTTTATTTTTATTTTAAAATATTTTATATTTTCTGTATCTGACTAAACTACTCTCTACTTCTTCTACTTTTAGAGCATCGGATCCCATATCTGCCCAGTATGCCAAGTCGTCTTCACGACCCAGAACACATTAACCAAACATGTCCGGAAACATTACCACAGCTACCGCTGTAAGCTCTGCGTGTATGAGACCACGGAACTGTGGTCGGCGTTGAGCCATAGCGAAACAAAACATAGTGGGGACTCGGATGGCTGTATACATTGCAAGCAATGCAGCTATGTGGCCAAGTGAGTTAACTCATATAATTTTTATACATGTAAACAATAGAGTACTTGTAGTTTTTTCAAATAATGTATCATCATCATCATATCAGCCGAAAGACGTCCACTGCTGAACATAGGCCTCCCCCAAAGATTGCCACAATGACCGGTCCTGCGCCACCCGCATCCAGCGGACTCCTGCGACCTTCACCAGGTCGCCAAATAATGTATAGTTAATATTATTTGACCGACTCTTATCTTACTTACGACCTTTTGTTTTGCATCATTCACAATAGAATAGTGCTAGACAGCTGATTGTCTAGTAAGTGTTAACGCAAAACAAAAGGTCGTAAGTAAGATAACAATCGGTCAAATAATATTTCCCGAACTATACATGCATGTTTTTCATACAAGGTTACTTTTACACCGGTAGAATAAATTTTATCATATCATTGGTCACATTTATCAAATAAAATTAACACTTTTTTTGTTAACATTTATTAATTTATCCTTCATGCAAATGTAACATAATGGGCGGACTAATTACAAGGCGTCAATGGTGCGGTATGACGCGCGGCGGCGGGGAGGGGGGTCCAACCCGCCTTCGCTAAGCCATATGTTATGCACCTCGATAGATAATAAAATAAAAATAAAATAAATTTATTTTCAATATGCTTAATAGCTATAAATACATAGTAGTTGGTGCCTCCCTGTAAGCTAATAAGCTTGTGTTAGGAGTGATACGTCCACATTTCTTGTTAGTTTTGCGGATAAGTTCGAAAATTAGTATTTTAGTTTTTTTTGTTCCAAAGCGGTAGTAAAACAATGCTAGTATTTTATATTTTGGACTACTATTTCTATTAGGGCGGATTTTTATTTTGACGTTTTTTTAAAAAATCTAAATTTGGACTTTTTACATTTTTTCTACTCAGAATCACGAGCTCTTTCGATCCTGATAGAAATAAAAAAGTGTCAAGAAAAAAAAACCATTGAGTTACTATTTTTCATACACTTTCTTCGACCTTAACTCAGTGGAAGACAAAAAAATGTATGAAATTCTTGGGACACTTTTTTCTGCTAATGAGGATCGAAAGAGCTCGCGATTCTGAGTAGAAAAAATATGAAAATATCCAAATTTAGAAAATTAAAAAAAACTACAACAAAATAAAAATCCGCCCATTACGTATTGTTGATTTATTGTACTGGTGAAAAAGTAACCCTGTATATGAAATGTTTATTTACTTACCGTAAACCACCTAACTATAGTCCAAACGTTCCCAACAATGGACCAAAACTTAATCGAAAATCTTCCCTTAGGTGTAATTGTTATATTAATTATGGCCAGGGATTAGACAAATGTGGGTCATTGTTTGCAATAATATGGACATGACTCCAAAATTGATTAAATGAATAATCAAACGAATAATTTCTTGAAATTTGATTTCGAAGCTATAAGGTGACTATTTAAAAAGGTTTTCATGGTTATCGGTGTCAAATATGTATTTTTCTGATAATGAGTCATGTCCATATTATTGCGAACAATGACGCACATTTTTCCGATCTCTGATTATGGTATACATAGTCAAAAACTTCTCATTACGTGCGAAAGGGAAATTCGTAACTCGTGTAACGCACTCCCTTCCGTCGTGCTTTAATTTATCTCTACTCGTTAGAAAATCATTTCTTTCGCACTTGTGTCGTAATGTACTATTGTACACGTTGTGATTGCTTGTACAGGAATCGAGAGGACCTAGCAGAGCACGTGACGACCCAGCACTCGCTCATTTGCAAGCAGTGTGGGGAGCGGTTCAAAGGACCTAACACACTTAGGACACATATACGGTAATTTACCCTGTTTTTGTACTGGTAATATACCTGCGACCATATATAACATGGACGTCTAACGCCAGCTCAAAAATGCCCCCAAAAACAATTGTTCAATTGTGCCAAGATGGGCAGGACATAGCGGTTTTCTTAACACCGCGCATATTTTGGCGCAACATCTTTGACAAATGTTTATAGAATATAGCCAATCAAAACTTTGACGGATCAATCACAACTATTTTAAAATGGCGGTTTTAATAATTATAGGTTGATATTGAAATTCATTACCGTGATGCATTGAAGAGGGGGTGACACTTGTCAATTAAAATTCAGGACCGTTTTTGAAAGGCAATTTAGTATTGCGTGCGGCTTCCATGTTTTATTTGTGCGTAGTAATATACAAATCCCGAACGGCGGGAGCAATAACGTATTTTTCACTAGTGCTTAGATGAATATCGTCTATTCTATTGACATCCATAATATGTCATAAAACAGTTACATTAATAGTTAAAAATTAAAGCCAGGTAGAAGTATTACTTGTTATCACTGATCGGAACTATAGGTGTAAAACTTTAACAACATTTGAAAATTGACACAACACGTGAGGCAAGAAAAATACGAATGTTATTGAAAAATCTGTATCCAATTTTATTACCGATCTCGGAATATTGAGCTTAAAATGTTTGGGTGTGTAGATATGTTTATTTTATGGATGTATGTGCTCTTTCATGTCTACTTGGCAATTTTGTTAAAGTTTTGCACACAAAGTTCCGATTACTTATCATTACCATTTTACACCTACTCGTATTTCTTATTTAGCGCTCAGCCGCATACTCAGCTCAAACCAGTTGCACAATCTGGGCTTTCCGCTCATAAAACGCGTGTGTTTGATCAAGTCTTTGTTGAAATTACCATCACATTCACATCACTTTTATGACAAAATAGTACTTTACGACACAAGTGCGAAAAACATGAAAATCAAAACGAGTGGCGTTGGTTACGAATTTCCTTTTTGCACGCCTGACGTAAAATGAGCCACTTCTCGCACTAGCGCGTAAAAAAGGCACCTTCTGTACTAAAAATCAATTTTTTATCTGTACTAAAATTCGTGTTTTAAAACATCGCCACTCGTTTCGGATTTCCTGTTTCTCGCACTTGTGTCGTAATGTACTGTTTTAGTACAGATGGTGACTTTTTAGGCGCTAGTGTGAGAAGTGGCTCATTTTACGTTAGGTCCAAACCTTCAGAGGGCCATTTGTACTAAAAAACGTTGTACGAGACACGTGCAAAAAGGACATTCGTAACTCTTGTCGATTTAAAACACTCCCATTGGTGTAATAAACATCGCCACTCGTTTCGAATTTAATGTTTTTCGTACTTGTGTCGTAATGTACTATTTTAATTAGCATCAGTAATTCGTTTCTCATTTATCTGTCAGCCGCATACACGGCACAACCCGGCCACACAATTACGACACCTGCCCGCGCGCATTCCCCTCGCTGGGCTGCAAAAATGTTTATTACTTATCATTTTACACCTATTTCTCATTCCCCTGTCAGCCGAATACACAGCACATCCCGGCCACATAAGCGCGACACCTGCCCGCGCGCATTACCCTCTCTGGGCCGCAAAAATGTTTATTACTTACCATTTAATGCCTATTTCTCATTCCCCTGTCCGCCGCATACACGGCACAACCCGGCCACACAAGTGCGACATCTGCCCGCGCTCATTCCCCTCGCTGGGCCGCAAAAATGTTTATTACTTTTTTTTTTTTTTTTCCGCATGCATGGCTTTCACTCCTTGCCAATGGTAGCAAGGTGGATTTTGCCAATGTCGAGTTGTAGACTTTTGGAGAAGTTTGGAGAATGTTCGGTAAAATTTTGGTTTTGTGGAAGGATAGGCTGGAAACCTAAAACAAATACGTATTATGGACAACACAAACAAACAAACACAAAAAAGACGAACACGAGTATTAATGAAAAAGAGCGGGAAGCGGATGACAGTTAGGCAAGCAACAAAGCGGATGAATCACTAAAAAAAAAAAGGGTTATCCCAATGTCTGAAGCTGAAATACAGTTTTAGTTATTAATAAAATAGTGTGGATTATGCAGATAGATATACGGTTGTGGAAATCAAAGTTTAATGTTATGATCTTGAATATATTTTATGAGAATGGCAGTTAGGGGAGGGTCCATTAAAGATAGAAACGAGTTGAAATCAATAGGACGCGGAATATTGTCAGGCAATACATCATAGAGTGAATAGTTAAACCTCGGACAGGAGAAGAAAATGTGGTCAACAGTTCCCTCGTCAAGTCCACACTCACAGAGGGAGCTATCCCGCACCCTGATTTTTGTACTGGTAATATACCTGCGACCATATATAACATGGACGTCTAACGCCAGCTCAAAAATGCCCCCAAAAACAATTGTTCAATTGTGCCAAGATGGGCAGGACATAGCGGTTTTCTTAACACCGCGCATATTTTGGCGCAACATCTTTGACAAATGTTTATAGAATATAGCCAATCAAAACTTTGACGGACCAATCACAACTATTTTAAAATGGCGGTTTTAATAATTATAGGTTGATACTGAAATTCATTACCGTGATGCATTGAAAAGGGGGTGACACTTGTCAATTAAAATTCAGGACCGTTTTTGAAAGGCAATTTAGTATTGCGTGCGGCTTCCATGTTTTATTTGTTAGTAGTAATATACAAATCCCGAACGGCGGGAGCAATAACGTATTTTTCACTAGTGCTTAGATGAATATCGTCTATTCTATTGACATCCATAATGTCATAAAACAGTTACATTAATAGTTAAAAATTAAAGCCAGGTTGAAGTATTACTTGTTATCACCATACCCATATACATATATACCCATATATATATACCCATATATACCCATTCAATGCCGAAGACGCGAATTCGCGTCCTGTGTATGCGTAAACGTGATGCCGAGAACGCAAATTCGCGTCCTCGAGATATTTGTGTTGTTTTTTTGCTAGAAATCAACTGTAATTAAAAGTTGATACCAAAATGTTATTTTATTTATGAAGGATAATATTATACCGTCGCTGGTTTCTGGATTCAGTGCATTTGTAATTTTTCATAATTCTTATCTCGGCTGCCGAAGACGCGAATTCGCGTCCTGTGTATGGGTAAACGTGATGCCGAGGACGCGAATTAGCGTCCTTCAAGCGTGAAATAACCTAATGCCGCAGACGCGAATTCGCGTCCTTCAAGTGTGATAAATAATGATAAATAAATAAATGTCTTGGGACATCTTACACAAATCAACCTAGTCCCACGGTGAGCTCAATTAAGGCTTGTGATGTGGGCGACGACCAGGCGACGATATATATAATAGATAGATACATATAGATACTTAAATACATATACAGCTATGACCAAGGAACAAATACTTGTGATAAATAAATACACAAATAATGCCCTCGCCGGGATTCGAACCCGGAACCTCCAGCTTCGTAGGCAGGGTAACTACCAACTAGGCTACGGAGGCTGGTGATATATAACCTAATGCCGCGGACACAAATTATGATCTTGAATATATTTTATGAGAATGGCAGTTAGGGGAGGGTCCATTAAAGATAGAAACGAGTTGAAATCAATAGGACGCGGAATATTGTCAGGCAATACATCATAGAGTGAATAGTTAAACCTCGGACAGGAGAAGAAAATGTGGTCAACAGTTCCCTCGTCAAGTCCACACTCACAGAGGGAGCTATCCCGCACCCTGATTTTTGCAAAAATGTTTATTACTTACCATTTTACGCCTATTTGTCATTTCCCTGTTAGCCGCATACACGGCACAACCCGGCCACACAAGTGCGACACCTGCCCGCGCGTATCCCGCTCATAACACGCGTGTGTTTGACCGAGTCTTTATTGAATTCACTATCACATCACTTTTATGACATTATCTATTTTTCTAGTACAGATATTGCTTTTTTTACGACAATTGGCTCATTTTACTTCAGGTCCTTTAGGACCTGAAGTTCTAAAAAAACGTCGTACGAAATACGTGCAAAACTCCCTTCGGTCGTGTTTTAAAACATCGCCACTCGTTTCGGATTTCATGTTTTTCGCACTTGTGTCGTAATTACTATTTTAATTAGTATCAGTAATTCGTTTCTCATTCCCCTGTCAGCCGCATACACGGCACATCCCGGCCACATAAGTGCGACACCTGCCTGCGCGTATTCCCCTCTCTGGGCCGCAAAAATGTTTATTACTTATCATTTTACACCTATTTCTCATTCTCCTGTCAGCCGCATACACGGCACAACCAGGCCACACAAGTGCGACACCTGCCCGCACGCATTCCCCTCGCTCGGCCGCAAAAAAGTTTATTACTTACCATTTTACAACTATTTCTCATTCCCCCGTCAGCCGCATACACGGCACAACCCGGCCACACAAGTGCGACACCTGGCCCCTATACCGCAAAACTTTACAAGCGTACAATTCTACAAAATTGTATAAATTCTCATACAAAAAGTTGACAAATAGGTTAGAAATATGAGAAATAGGTGTAAAATGATAAGTAACAAACATATTTGCGGCCGAGCGAGGGGAATGCGCGCGGGCAGTGGCCTATACCACAAAACTTTACAAGCGTACAATTCTACAAAATTTTATAAATTCTCATACAAAAAGTTGACAATTTTGTAGAATTGTACGTTTGTAAAGTTTTGTGGTATAGACCACTGCCCGCGCGCATTCCCCTCGCTCGGCCGCAAATATGTTTGTTACTTATCATTTTACAACTATTTCTCATTCCCCTGTCAGCCGCATACACGGCACAACCCGGCCACACAAGTGCGACACCTGCCCGCGCGCATTCCCCTCGCTCGGCCGCAAAAAAGTTTATTACTTACCATTTTACAACTATTTCTCATTCCCCTGTCAGCCGCATACACGGCACAACCCGGCCACATAAGTGCGACACCTGCACGCGCGCATTCCCCTCGCTCGGCCGCAAAAAAGTTTATTACCTACCATTTTACAACTATTTCTCATTCCCCTGTCAGCCGCATACACGGCACAACCCGGCTACATAAGTGCGACACCTGTCCGCGCGCATTCCCCTCACTGGGCCGCAAAAATGTTTATTACTTACCATTTTACGCCTATTTGTCATTTCCCTGTCAGCCGCATACACGGCACAACCCGGCCACACAAGTGCGACACCTGCCCGCGCGTATCCCGCTCATAAAACGCGTGTGTTTGACCGAGTCTTATTGAATTCACTATCACATCACTTTTATGACATTATCTATTTTTCTAGTACAGAATGTACAGATAGTGCTTTTTTTACGACAATTGGCTCATTTTACTTCAGGTTCTAAACTTCGGAGGGCCATCTGTACTAAAAAAACGTCGTACGAAATACGTGCAAAACTCCCTTCGGTCGTGTTTTAAAACATCGCCACTCGTTTCGTATTTCATGTTTTTCGCACTTGTGTCGTAATTACTATTTTAATTAGCATCAGTAATTCGTTTCTCATTCCCCTGTCAGCCGCATACACGGCACAACCCGTCCACACAAGTGCGACGCCTACCCGCGCGCATTCCCCTCGCTCGGCCGCAAAAAAGTTTATTACTTACCATTTTACAACTATTTCTCATTCCCTTGTCAGCCGCATACACGGCACAACCCGGCCACATAAGTGCGACACCTGCCCGCGCGCTTTCCGCTCGCTCGGTCGCCTGGAGGCGCACGTAGCCTCGCACGGGCCCGCCGCCGCCGCCCGCCTCGCCTACTGCAGTCTGTGCCAAGTGCAGTACAAGACTCTGTATGTGTATAGGAACCATCTGCTCACCAGTGCCAACCACAGCGAGAGGAGGTGAGTGTTTTATAGCGGGCTTGGGTACATTGTCTCACGCATCCGCCTGGCCTACTGCAGTCTGTGCCAAGTGCAGTACAAGACTCTGTATGTGTATAGGAACCATCTGCTCACCAGTGCCAACCACAGCGAAAGGAGGTGAGTGTTTTATAGCGGGCTTGAGTACATTGTCTCACGCCGCCGCCCGCCTCGCCTACTGCAGTCTGTGCCAAGTGCAGTACAAGACTCTGTATGTGTATAGGAACCATCTGCTCACCAGTGCCAACCACAGCGAGAGGAGGTGAGTGTTTTATAGCGGGCTTGAGTACATTGTCTCACGCCGCCGCCCGCCTGGCCTACTGCTACTGCAGTTACCACCAAATAATTTAGTAGTTTAAAGTAACACTGGTGTCAGATGGGTGGTAACAGGTGGGAATAACCCGTTTTATCACATCACATAGATCATCAACCTCTCTCAGTTTAGCTATTCTTTAAATAGATCAATCCAACAACCTTTAAAAAAATACCTTGGGTGTTATAAAAAAATACCTTGGGTATTAATATTTGAATCCATCATTAGTTCTATTTTAAAATACTTTCGGAATGCTGTACTACCTTCTACTCTAATTGGATTAAAATGAAATGTTTCTATTAAATGTAATATTTTAGGTATCACTGCGAGGAGTGTGGGAAGAAATTCGCCTCAAAAGTGTATTACAAGAGGCACTACACGTTCTACCATCAGAAGGAGTCCAAGTTCAAGTGTGAATTATGCGATAAGGTAATTTCGTAGTTCCATATTAGATTGATTAGCGTTTTGGCGCAGTTTGGTAGGATACTCGTGATGACTATCCTACCAAACCGCGCCAAAACCGAAATACGTTGACAACTGGACGTATTTCGGCTGAAGGCTTCCCCCAATGATCGCCAATATGACCGGTTCTGCGGTGATTGCCTCCAGCGGGTTTCCACGACCTTGACCAGTCGTCGGACCATTTTGTGCGAGGTCTGCCCACGCTGTACTGTACTGCTGTTAGTATAGTACCGCATAATAAAAATGAACAAGAAACTTCTTTAAAATTGCCTTCTTAACACATTCGACGCCGGTGACACTGCGTCTGTGATCAAAAACATCTGACTCCTATGCCAGTGACACACATACGTGATCAAAATTACCTTACTCTAGTGCCATTAGCATAAATCAAGTTCTTACTCATGTGCCAGTCGCATCGAAATACGATCATATTTGACACAAGTGTTGTGTCGCTGGCATAGGAGTCCAATCATTTCGGTCACACGTGCGTGTCACTGGCATAGGAGTTCTAATAAGAAAATTTCAGTCGGTGTAGTTCAGTGGTCAGTGGCGGTGGATTTAGTGAAACAGTACCGGCGGCGACCTTTTTAGGGTTCCGTAGCCAAAATGGCAAAAACGGAACCCTTATAGATTCGTCATGTCCGTCTGTCCGTCTGTCCGTCTGTCCGTCTGTCACAGCCGATTTACTCGGAAACTATAAATGCTACAGTAACTAAATTTGGTAAGGATATGTATTGTATGAACCGCTACAGGATTATGATCAGTGGTCGGATATCCCGGTGCAACAAGGGGTGAATGACCTCAAACATTATACTAATATGGATATACCACGGGATTCCACAAAATTACATCCAGTAAAGTTAATAATATTTTGTAACGCAAAATAAGTGCATGTACATACAAGCGTTTATTATTATGCGATTTCGACAATTATTTTAAAAGATACATAGGTTATAAATTTTGTTTAATATTGACCTTAGTACCAAATAGCCTTTCGGTATGAATATTCTTAAATAAAAGAGTTTAGCTTTAAAAATAGAAGCTTTTTACTAAGGCACAATAGGTTCCACTTCTAGAAATTGCGAACGTAAAAAAAAACAGAAATATCATATAATACACGATTATTTTAATCCGTGATCAGGATTAAAACAATATCCATACCCAGCCTAAATTAAACATTTTAGGTGAGGTCTCCCGCAGATACCTCAAAATTTTATTAATTTAAAGTTAAAGAAAAATTGTATCCAATAACCACTGAACGGTACATAGTCTTCCTGAGGTCATCAATTACTAAGTTAGAAAAAATATACCTGGTTACGGATTAAACATCCTCGTGTATGTAACATAAAATCAAACATTTTTAAGCATGAAGACTTGACACACCTATGCAGACACATTAATAATAATAATAATAATAATAATAAGCCCGCAGGGCAGCTTGTGGCGAGCTGTTGGGGAGTAACGACCCCACGGACCCGAGTGCTCCCGAGAGTCGGTCAGGGTCCCCGCCTCCGGCGTGTCTTCGTCGGTCGGAGTGGAACCCCAAGGGGACCCGTAGGACTCTCAACTCTGGCTTGCCTTAACTGGCCGTCCAGAGAGGAGTCGTCAGAGCTATATGCTCCAGGGGTGGAAGTGTAAATTTGCGTAAGTCGCGAGTTGGTGCAGCGGCTGTCAAGCCACTGCGCAGAAAGCGGTGTACACCTCTCTACACTCCTGAGCCGCCTACACCGGTGTTGCCCCTGGCTGTCTCTTGTGACGGCATTTACGGGGGCCCATCTAGTCGGCGGCGAGTCACCGCCTGCCTCGATAGCAAAGAGAAATCATTGTTATGGCAGGTGTCCGGACCTCTTTTCTATAGTTCCATCTCTGATCCATCCATCCTCCATCACCATAGCCCATTAGTCTTTTCCATTCCTTCTCAATAGTCTCTAATACGCCTGCTGGGACCGGTTCACGGATATCTATTTTTGTGCCCGTGAATGGGTTGCAGCAGGTGTAAAACACAGCAAATTTCTCCAAAGGGCCTCTACGTGTTGGATCTGTATCCCCGCGCAAGCCTATCAAAAGACCGGGATTTATAGGCCCGTGATGAAAGAGAGATACAAATAATAATAAGGGCCGCAGGGCAGCTTGTGGCGAGCTGTTGGGGAGTAACGACCCCACGGACCCGAGTGCTCCCGAGAGTCGGTCAGGGTCCCCGCCTCCGGCGTGTCTTCGTCGGTCGGAGTGGAACCCCAAGGGGACCCGTAGGACTCTCAGCTCTGGCTTGCCTTAACTGGCCGTCCAGAGAGGAGTCGTCAGAGCTATATGCTCTAGGGGTGGAAGTGTAAATTTGCATAAGTCGCGAGTTGGTGCAGCGGCTGTCAAGCCACTGCGCAGAAAGCGGTGTACACCTCTCTACACTCCTGAGCCGCCTACACCGGTGTTGCCCCTGGCTGTCTCTTGTGACGGCATTTACGGGGGCCCATCTAGTCGGCGGCAAGTCACCGCCTGCCTCGATAGCAAAGAGAAATCATTGTTATGGCAGGTATCCGGACCTCTTTTCTATAGTTCCATTTCTGATCCATCCATCCTCCATCACCATAGCCCATTAGTCTTTTCCATTCCTTCTCAATAGTCTCTATGCGCCTGCTGGGACCGGTTTACGGATATTTATTGATGTGCCCGTGAATGGGTTGCAGCAGGTGTACAACACAGCAAATTTCTCCAAAGGGCCTCTACGTGTTGGATCCATATCCCCGCGCAAGCCTATCAAAAAACCGGGATTTGTAAGCCCGTGATACTCAAGGAGATACAAACATAATAATAATAATAAAGACATTTATTCCAAAAGTTTGCATAAGTACAAAGAACAGAAATACACAGTAACAGAACATATAACAAACTTAAAGAAATGGATGGTGGCTCAGCATGTGTCTCCGCGGGAAGCTCCAAGGCTTCCAGCAGCAGACGCTGTTATTCTGCCACAACCATGACTAAATCTAAATTACTAAAGTAAACTCCAGTGAGTTTTTCTACATTAATTTATAATAGCAATTTTATGTTTTATTGTTTACAGATGATATTATCACGTCTAAGTAATGTAGAACCAGATATTACTCCCATTATAAACTATTGCCAGATTTGATTTTTACTAAAATAAATTGAGCATAACCCAGAGCCATAAATTAGTGTTGTTGATCAGTCAACCAAAAGTAAAGGTGTCAAGGTGTAAAGGATTAGAGTACATATAAATGTATTTTATGAAATAATTATGGCTTACTAGGTTCTATAAAGTTAAAATAGCATATAATTATTTTCTCTAGATTCTCTATTTTCAATCGATTCCTTTTCACATCTAAAATCCATTTGTACGCCGAAAAAGTCCTTTCCACTTCTACGGATGTCAGTGGAGCAAATTTGTAAAGAGACACTTCATCAGATGCGGTATTATTTGAAATTTGGTCTGCGTATTCTCTAATGTCATCCAAATCTGGATTTCGTGCCATTACTGCTTCTAATTTAATCTGTGTAGCCAAACTTGAACTCCAGTTTACAATTGTTCTAACTTCATCAAAAATTTCTAAGGCTTCAACAATTGTAATGTTGCGTCCCTCCAGTCTGGTTAAAGCAATTTCAATTATTTTAAAGTTTTCATTTATAAAACAAAGATCTCGTTGAATGTTTGGCATCTGTAAAATACATTTAGCTTTTTTAATTGAAACTGCTTCCGAGGATTTCAAACTACGCACGACGTCATTAATCTCTTTAAAATATTTCACATAATACGAAACGGCTGAAAGCCAAGTGCCCCATCTTGTGATCCGGTGATGGTAAAGGCAGGTTTGGGTATTTTTCTGTGAGTATTTTTACCCTACTTGGAGACTTCAAGAATATTTTTTTTATGTTACTGATCAACATGTCGACATCTGGATATTGTGATCGAATATTTTCTCCAACCCGGTGAAGAGCGTGGGCCAAGCAGGTAACATGCTTCATTTTTGGATAAGTTTTTTTCAAAATTCGCCCCGCCTTTAACATGTATGCAACACTGTCCGAACACATTATAAGAACATTTTCAACTTTCGTTGCGTATGATTGTCCCCACAAGTTTTTTAAGCAATGTACCACAAACTCTGCAATACTTTCCCCATTTACTACCTGTAGCATTTTACATGCAATCAAGTATGTCTTTTTCGAAACACTCGTGTTAAGAGGCTTTACTAAAAAATGTACTACATATCTTCCAAGAAAATCCGTGGTCTCATCAAGGGATATCCATACTTTTTCGTCAGCTATCTCGCCATGTATAACAGTTATTTTATCTTGGTAAAACTTTTCCAGGTAGTGTTTTCTGAGTGTTGATTCACTAGGTAAATAAAGAGTACGCACATTAGCACAATTGCAGCATAAGTACTTTTGAAAAAAACTTTTGAATGCTGGATTCTCTATTTGAAGCCATGGAATGTTACACAGAATGAGGAATTCGATCAAATCATAGTAAAAATCACGGCGTTCATTCCGTGATCCTTTATGCACAACTCCTTTAATGTGTTTTTTTACTGTACTTTTCCTACATCCTATGTTAATTTTACATTTGGTACAGTGTATACAGCCGCCAGTCGAGTCATAAACCAAGTCAGGATAGGGTTCAATCCAATTTGCGACTGTAGCATCCTTAGCTTTGAAGCGAGGTCGAGGCATGTTACAAGTCACAAGAGCAGTCTAGTCACTTGCAAAATCGCGAGTCCAGTTAGTGTTAGTCGTGATACAAATAGCCGACAACCGAGTCCACAAAACAATATAAATTATTCTAATTAGCTAACAACTAAAGATCACTACGTCGGAATCGTACGTAACGTTCAGTTCAGTCATTATGACAATTCACTAGTACTTATTTGTTTTCTTGCTTTGCATCATTGGCCAGTAACATTAGGATAAAGAATGATATACAACCTATTTTAGTATTGATTAACCCCGTTATATGTGTTTAAAAACATGGACATCTACCAAAAACAAAGTAGAGGCTTATAATATAATAAATTAAGGTGAAGAATATTCAATACTTTTGTAAAGGGGCGTTTTCACAAACCGTTGTTCAAAGCACTTTTTTTTAATTCGGACAAGTTTGGGCTTGTTCGACTTAGGATCACGAGCTGTTTCAATCCTACTAGGAGAAAAAAAAGTGTCCAAAAATGTTTTTTTTCCATTACACTATCGTTTTTATAGACTTTGTATAGCGATAGTGTAATGGAAGAAATTAAAAATGTACGAAAATTGTGGGACAGTTTTTTTCACTTATCAGAATTAAAAGAGCTCGTGATCCTAAGTCGAACAAGCCCAAACTTGTCCGGATTAAGAAAAAAGTGTTTTGAACAACGGTTTGTGAAAACGCCCAAAGATTTCGTTTATGTTCGCAATTTGAGCTGCCTTTTTAAGTATACCTATCAGATCTATATTTTTTTTTCAAACTAAACCCGGGAATTTAAGTCATATCCATATTAACTTTTCTACTTGGTATCCCCTGGTGTTGCACCGGGATATCCGACCACTGATTATGATACTAAATTGTAAAAAAAACCATTGGGGTGGGGGCCCTCCATACATGTAACTGAGGGATAGAAAAAATTTTTTAGTTGTATATAACCGTGTGGGGTATTAATAGAAAGGTCTTTGAAAATGATATGAAGGTTCATAAATCTCATTTTTATTTAAGCAAATTGTATTCGAGATATCAGCTCTCAAAGTCTGAAAATGTGTCCCCCCCCTCTATTTTTTAAACTACGCGATGTAAAATTCTAAAAAAAATATATGTTATGCATATTAATAAACTCTATCAACGATTTTTGGTTTGATTAAATTATCTCCTATAGTTTTTGAGGTAGATTGATTTAACTGTATTTTTTAAATAATAAATTGATAATGGTACGGAACCCTTCGCGCGCGAGTCCGACTCGCACTTGGCCGGTTTTTTTTTTGTGTATTATAGCATTCATAACATCAAAAAACAACAAAAAAATATTTATTGCAGATTTTACCAAAACTAGTTTAACATTTTTTGCTTCTTTTAGTCTTAAGAATATGCTGTTAGAATTTTTCCCTTTCCTCTCGGGCACCTTGTATATATCACAAATATTTGTTCCTTGGTCATGGCTGTCTATGTTTTTAAGTGTATCTATCTTATATACACGGTGTTACGTCAGCATTCCGAAAGATTTTAATGCTGGATTCCTGACCATATTTAGAGTCTTTAATGTTATATAAAATTTCCTGGATTCGGCTTGGTTTCAGAGATAATCAACCTTTTTTCGAAATAAGTTTTTCGACGTAACTCGTCATTTAACTTCTTTTGGATTACAATGCTACCACAATGTGTTCTAATATTATCACACCTTTTGCCTGACAATCAAAAAATACGAATAGACTTGGCGAAATAACCTCTACCTAAAAAAATTGGTTGCCTGTAAAGTCGGTATACGGGCGAAAGTTTTACGTGACAACGACTTTGAGAAGGACGCGTGCCTCTCACTCGCTCTCATTGTGAGCGCATAACGTGAGCGGAGCGTAACGCAGTTTCTTGAAGTGTCACCCGGCAAACCAATTTATAAGACGTTGTCACGTCAAAAAACAATTGAAATAATTTTTAACAAATCGTTGTTATGATAAAAAGTACTGGAAATGTTAAAAAGTATTCAAATCGGCCTAAAAAAAAGAAAAAAAAAATTTTTTTTTGGTGGAATTGACATTAGGTCTCATAATATTTTTTGTTTATTTTGATGTCTAGAATGCATAGTTAACATCTTTCGCAATTCTCTCGTAACACCGTGTATATATCGTCGCCTGGTACCCACATCACAAGCCTTAATTGAACTTACCGTGAGACTAGGTTGATTTGGGTAAGATGTCCCAAGATATTGATTTATTTATAACCCTGACAGATCTTCATATCGGCGTGGCGACTGCGGCAACACTCTCAGTTGCGGCACGGGGCGGCGCGCGCGCGCGAGTACGCGTGCGACGAGTGTGGAAAGAACTTCTATGTTAGTACCGCCACTGCTTCTTTTCAGCCTTTTGTATCCACAAAACTCTCGTGAGCAGTGGCGTAACTATACCATCTGGGGCATGTGGCAAATTATTTTAATGGGGCCCTATCAGTAATAGTAATAGTACATTACTATAGAGGACGGGAAACGAAGGGTTACAGGCCAAGTAGATATATCTGGCCGAAGGAACTGAGGCCAGATAGGAATACGCGACCTGTAACCCTGTTTCTAACCGAGATTTGTATAGTGCTTTTCTCAAACTTGCCATGAAATAAAACGAACTGATTTCGCCGAACCATACTATTTGATTTGTAAATAAACCAATAGTACAGTATCGTACAACATTAAAAAAAACATTCGCGCCTAACTTTAACTGTTTAACTGTTTGAGGTATACTTTTACCTGGTGGTATAGACATTAGTTCTTAGGTTTTTTTTTTTCTGTGGCTGAATTTCAAGACCTAGTGTCACAACTTGACGTTTCAAAACAAAAGACAGTTTGTTTGCAGTCCTAGGTGTGAAATAAATACATGAAATCTCTTTACATATCATCTTAGCATATGCCACCGGATACATAGTATTTCCGGGTTTAATTTAAAGTAAGTAACATCAACATTCCGTAGCAAGTTTGAGAAAAAATTGTCACATTGTACTTAGTTTAATTTTAAATTTCAATCCACGGCCTCTTGGGTCGGGGGCCCGTGGCATTTTGCCAGCCCTGCCACCTTATTGTTACGCCACTGCTCGTGAAACTCATTCATGAGCAGTTCTCATTTTGTACACAATAATTAGCGCTAAATGCATAAGTTACCCTTTTCCTATTTTGTTACCAATATTTTATGTGATGTACCTATGCTTAAATTATTGATTCATCATCAGCCTATGTAAGTCCACTGCTGGACGTAGGCCTCCACTATTAACTATGCGTATTGACGCATTAGGAGGTAAATGCCCATAATCCCCACGCTGGGCAAGCGGACTGGAGATTGCAGTAATGTGTCCACTATGATGACGCTGCTGCCCATCATCAATCTTGTAGAATGGTCAGTGACACTTCAATCCCTTAGTCGACTCTTACGACACCCGCAGGAGGAGTTGGGGTGGTGACAAATGTATTCTTACTGCCGTCACCACACGACAAACAACCAACATACTTACACGGTAAATTAGATAGGCTCAAAATTCGTTTTCAATTATTTTAATGTGATAATCTATGGTGCCATGGAAATTCAGAACCACAGTAATTCAGAAACTTTATGTTACAGACTAGCTCCACACTGAAAGCGCATCAGCTGACTCACTCCTCGCAGCGCAGTTTCATGTGCGCGCACTGCGGTGACACATTCAAGCAGCGGCCCGCGTTATATACGCACACTAGACTAGTGCATCAAGGCCTTAAGAGACACAATTAAAATACCCTTTCGAATAAAAAAAGAATGGTGGAAATCGGTTGAGAACTTTTCGAGTTATTGGCGAAAATGAGAAAAGTTGGCAGGGTCGCCATGTTTGGCAACTGCAGCGACACGTTCAAGCAGCGTCCCGCGTTGTATACGCACACTAGACTAGTGCATCAAGGCCTTAAGAGACACAATTAAATACCCTTTCGAATAAAAAAAGAAAGGTGGAAATCGGTTGACAACTTCTCGAGTTATTGGCAAAAAAGGAAGATTGGCAGGGTCGCCATGTTAGACAACTGCGGTGACACGTTCAAGCAGCGTCCCGCGTTATACACGTACACTAGGTCCGTGCATCAAGGCCTGAAGAGACAGTCAAATGCGCTTTCAAACGAAAAGACAATTGTGGTGATCGGAGCGGAAGTACCTTTTTTATGGAATAGGAGGCGCGCAGACGTGCCGCCTGATAGTAACCGATCACCGTCGCTCATAGACACCCGCAACACCCGTGGTATTACAAGTATGTTACCGATCTTTAAGATGGGAATACGCTCTTTTCTTGGAGGTTTGAAGATCGTAATGGTTTGCAAATACCGCAGGCGACAAATAATTCCAGAGTTTAGCTGTGCGAGGCAGGAAATTTCTAGAAAAACGCATAGTTGCGGACTGCCAAAGAAAGATATTGGAAAAATTTTGTAATATGGGCAGGATCACCATGGAAAGTAAATGTTCAAGTAGCTTAACACATATACTAGTCTGGTTCACCAAGGTCTGAAGAAACACAATTAAATGCCCTTTCAAACAAAAAAAATAATGATGAGATTGGTGCAAAAGTACGAGAGATAATGAGAAAAAAGATTCCTAGGATCGCCCTTTGGCCTTTGGCCACCTTTGGCCGTGTGGGCCCGGCATAGAATAGGCTCACCCCATTTCCTTCCGTGGATGTCGTAAGAGGCGACTAAGGTCAACATGCTGGCGGTGGGCAGCAGCGCCGTCAATTATCAGCACATCACCAACCTACTGCGATCGCCAACCCGCCTGCCCAGCGTGGCGATTATGGGCAAACCCCCCCCCAAAATGAAAGCACAACAAAAGCCACGGCCCCCAGTTCCCGGTAGCTCCGCTTATTCCTGGTCATGGTGGCGACCACGGTAACGGCGGGGCAGGGGGGTGCGAAGAATCTCCG